>KB670613.1:267015-507015 GCA_000349105.1 Anopheles epiroticus
GGGGGGGGGTTTAATGGATTCTGAATACGTTTCGGTGTGATAAAGCGGGCCGAAAATCAGCGCTTCTTGCCTGGCAGCACCGCACCTGGATTTATTCATATTTCCTTCCGGAATCCCAACAGTAAAGCTGTCGGAATGCCGGTAGAGCGTCACACCACAAGGAGGCACACACACACACGCACGTATGGTGGTTGTATCCTGAGACACGCCAACGCCAGTAAGCACCCAACGAAACAACACACGACGACGCTCGACACACGACGACGACGACGACAGGGAATCCTCAGCATTCCGTATTTCTCCATTCAAAGGCTCACGTCTCCCGGCAGTCGGCGTTCCCTTGTGCGGAAGAAAAGGGATTAAGGGAATCTTTTCTTCAAATTTACATGCAAGTCTCCGGTTCTTTGTTGCGGCGGACCAGCATCCCCTGCCCGGGTGCGAGCCATTCTAGAAGAAGGTGCGCGCTCCTGCCCAAAAAACCCAAGGTTCATTGAATGCCTTTGTGATCTTTTGATTTGCCGAGTTGTTTTGTCGTGTTTTGCCATTCCAAAGGCTCACGTTGCCAGGCACACCACAGCCTAGTCCTTCATCCTCGCACCGACCGTAACCGGGTCGGGAAGCTGCCAAAGATGTTCTGGTCTTAGCTTTGCGATCGCAGAGGCGCAATGAATGGCCGCACAGGGCGACCGAAGGAAACCCCCAATTCTTCGCACGGCCAAGGCTCTTCCCCGTCCCACCGGTACGCGCACAAGGGTTTTGAATGTCGGCACCGTGTAAACGATGGAAAAATTGGATTTTACAGCCCGCAGCAGTTGACACAAAAGGGCAACAGCGACCGGTGCGCATAAAGGACGAACGGGCAGGCCGCTTCCGGGTTCCCCCGGCAGTGGATCATAACACACTGCCATTGAGTGGCACATAATATTTACCACACATCTTTTTTCCTGATTTTATTGTCATCTGTCGTGCCACACACACATTGCTATTATTCACTTTTATTGAAACCGTTTATGTCCGGTCCGGCGGGAGCTGCGGGAGAGCGTGTCCTTTTTTCCCCGTGGCGGTGATGTTCTGCGTGCCGCCTGCAAACTCGACAGAATGTCACGTTTGGGCTGAGAAGCGAACGCGGCTGCGTTGGGACAATATTTTGACATTCCCGCTCCCGATGAAGTAGCCGGTTCCGGTTTGATGAAATCAATTCGAGACGTAATGATCCGAACCAGGCTTACCTGGCGGACTGCAAAGGCGGACTCGGGGAAGGTGATAAAAGTTTACAAGATTTGCCGCTTCCGGAGCGAGGGCTTGTCGCCGTCGTCTTTGCCAGCTGGACGCTTCGGAAGTTGTCTCATCGGTTGTGGTTCCGCGCGGTTTCAAGCGACCGTAACGTAATTATCCAATTGAAGGCCTATTCAACCAAGGAAGGCTTGTTCCGGCACACAAGTAAGATTGTACCGGTTCGCACAAATATTGGTATCGAATTGAACCAATAAAAAGAGGTACATTAGAGGCAAACGTTTTTTGGGGAGGGAGTTAGATGCTGAACGTGAAGATATTCAACAATTTGTTTGATATTATTCTTGACCAAGAAACATGCAGAAGAATTTTGGAAGAGAAAAAACTTCTGAAGAATCACTCCTCAACGTACCCGTACAAACAATGAATATTTTATGATTGTAGGATACAAGGAACATCATTCCTGCCAAACCACCAATATATTCTTTATGACTCAAATCAATAGCTCCCGCTGTGCGATTGGAAGCTGCTGTTAGAACTGTGCCCTTCTTTTAATACGTTTCCAGAACCTTTACTTCATAAATATTCCACATTGCCCAAGGAGACGCTTCCAAAGAACGACGAATATTCCATCAGTTTTTCCCATCCAGTTGCCCTTTCCGTGCAAACAAAGCATCAAACAGATTTCCCATTCCCAACTGAGCAAACAGTGTTCTTTCGGCCGAAAAGGAGAGAAAAATTAGTCTCGCCGGTTTGAGAGATGTTTTTCGTAAATTTGTTTCGGCCCGCTGCACATACGCACATATTGATCCCAGAAGCGGTTACGATCACGTCCCGTTGGTCGCGCCGGTTTCCGAGCTTCACCCACTGAAGGATCACTTCAAAGCGACACACTGCGGCAAGGGCGGAGGCACTGGAGGCTGCGAAAAGAGGGTGTGGACATTAAAGTCCCTTTCAAGAGCTAGAAAACCGTGTGCCACCCGAAACGCCGAGAAGCTTCCGAAAAGGCGACATGGAATTTAATATCGAAATTATTCAATTTCATTCTTACGGTACGCTGCGGTGGGACCCGAGACGACCTTCTGGGGGTGTTGATATGTGGGTAAAGGGTCCCCCACCGCGGCTGAAGAGTGTCGCTGGAGTGGAGGGGGGATCGAGACCTGTTTCACAATTATTTAATCTAGGATCAGTCATTAATAGCGTATTTGAAAATGGAGAAAGAAGATTATACATTCCCGGGAGGTCCCGCGTCCGTTTCGGAACCGGTTAGCGCTGCTTCATTTCACCGGCTCTCCTACCGGCTACCGGTGGCAGTGGGTTGTTTTTCATACTTCCTCAACTCCCCAGCGGCTGAATGACAGCTTAGCCCGGTGGACGCTGCAGCATCGTGGCCGTATCAAAAGGTATGGTAAACATCGCTGATAGATGATTCCACTTAGCCTAAGCGGCCGAGGTGTGACCGATCGGGTCCCGATGAAAGCGGAGAAATGTGCCGAACCGGTGAAATGTTCCGTAGGTGTCGGTGGCGATGTGTAACTGGATAGTGTCGGATAGAGCCGATACGTGTGTCTGCTGGGTTGCTGAGCTCTTTGTGCTGCGGAACATAATCATATTTATGACGGATTGAGGCGAACGTTTGTGCTGGCCGATGAAAGCCTGTAATGAGTCATATTATTAAATCTAAATCGATAATATATTAAAGTTTCTGTTGAGATGTATAAAATTACGGTGAAGGAAAGAGGGGATTAGTTATCAAAATAATAGAAACCGCTCATTGCGTGTTGAGGGGGTGACAACCCAACTATCCCAAATCTTTAATATCGTCAGTCGTCAAACTATGATAGACATCATGTTAATGTTGTTCTCAGTCTTAATTCTACAAAGTGATGCTATTGGTAGATGAAGGAACCTATTTATTGATTAAGAACAAAATAAGTATAGGGCCGGCGTAGGTGTCAAAAGGCCCGTCGCCGGTTCGAATCTCATTCGGACGACTACCGCTCCCAATACGCAGAATTGACTATTCTGCTATGGGTACACTTAGTCACAACCCCCCATACGCAGGATTTACAATCTTGATATGGACGGGTACACTTAGTCACGCAATACGGCCTGGCCGTCACTACAGAATAAAAAAAAAACAAAATAAGTATAATATTATCTGCCAGGTGAAAACAGGTGAAAATCCAAAGCTGTTTAAAGCTACCTCAGCTTAGACTATTACTCATATCTTATCTTATCTTATCTCCAAAAATGCATCTAGAAACCCCTCGTGGTCAAAACAATCAATCGACCGGTTATTGTTGGCGCAAGAAACCCAATCTGTGACCAACTGCAAATCTTGTTTGCCTCTAAGCTTTTTTTTTCATTCAATCAAACAATACGTGCAAACCAGATATTTTCCAGAGACCCCTGGAACCTGAATGAACACAAAATGAGCATACGGTTACTTCCGCTCCCGGGGCATGTTCTACACACGATTGACAAAAAGCTTCTCCGTGTTCAGCAAACCGAAAACAGAAAGAGGATTTCATAGCACTGCACCACCGAAACCGGTCAGCTCATTATCCTCTCCCTTCTACGGGCTCCTTCAAAACTCCAAAGAAAAGTGGCTTAACCTAGCATGACCAAACGCACCAAAACGACAAACCGGACATTGAAAAGTTGACAAAAAAGAGAGAAAACCGAAACTGTTCCATAGAATACCTGTGCCCGTTATTTCCAACCGGATTGCCACTAAACCGCATTTGTTTTTGTGTTTTACCGGACATCCAGCGGAAGGCATGCCTTATACCTGTGCTCACACTCCTGGGGCAATTCAAACCTTTTCCCGTTCTTCCTTCGGGCACACCCGGACCAGGATCGGGGCTCTGTTCGCGTCCTAATTTGCTCATTAAGAAAGGATTTAGAGCTCCTAAGCCCAAAGGACGACTCCGCGCCACTCTCATAAATCCTGTTACGCACGGTGACTTACTTCCGGGAGTTTCCCAGCGCTGGCTCGTCGCCGCTGTGCAGCCCATTTTCCCAAAATCGACAACGAACAACCGGAGCACTTTCTGCGACGGTTCATAAATCACTACCACCACCCTTCACTTCCACTCCCCGGTATGTGTCCTTTCGTTGAAGAATTTATGTAAATCCGCACCGGCACCGGCAGCTTAATGCGGGCGGGACACTTTTCACCAGCAGGACACACGGTGCGACAAACCGGTTGGCAGGATGGGTGCGGCGGTAGAAAATTAAGCGAAACAAAAGCTTCAAGAACAATCACAGACACTCGATTTTCGGCTCGGAAGCTCGGCGAGGCAGGGAATCAACAGGTTCTTAGCTTCTGGCAAACCGCTCAAAAGCTTCCGCCCGTCAGCTCCACGAGAAGTTATGCATATTGATACCGAACTTTGTCCGACGGCCGTAAGACGCGGACCTCCACCCGGCGAGCTGTTTGAATGTGAAAACCTTTTGAAAAGGGAAAAGTTTGAATAACAAATTAGACTGAATCAATATTTAATTTGTTAAATAATTCAAATTTCACCGTTCGACATGGTACTTTAGGACGGAAGCGATTGGAAGCACATCCACCGGATCGTTTGACGGCGCAGAAAACTTCCCCAAGACACTTATTTGATTTCTGCCGGTGGAAACTTTTCATCGACACTCCCCAATTTCGGTGACTTTGTTATCCGGAAGAGCGTCGAGGCTGCTGCACGCCGTTCGTACGATTCCTTCGTCAAGGTTTGGGAGGGACGTCGATCACAATAATGGTGCAAAAGGGCGACGATGATGACGATAATAATAGGGTTACACTATTTACATAAATATTTTCTGTTTGAATTATTCATAGCACCGTGAGGTGAGGCGTGGAGCTGCCGGTAGCGTGTCGTACCGTGCTGGAGGTGGGAAAGGATAGTACTATTGTCGTTGACGATTCTGTTTTTCTCGGCCAACCAACTGTTTTGATCGGTTGCTTGGGGAGTTGCTTGGGAGGGAAATTCTCTTTCTGGTCCGTGCAGCATCAACACCTTTGCCGTTGGCTAACAATCGAGAGCAAACAGGGCTTGGTGACTGTGGGGCTCGTTAAGTGCTATTATCTGTGTCAGGTTTTTTTATGTTTGAGGTTTGTGCAGTGGAGTAGGTCAGAATTTGTCAGTCCCCGACGGGAGCGAATTTGGGGAAACAAATAGAAAGAATTTTCTATTTGCTCGATAGACAGACACGGACGAAGGTTTGCCACATTGTGGCTATCTGTTGGAGTCTGTGCCATGAACAAATAGAGAAATTAAATCGTAAATATTGAAGACGTTTGCCTTGGAGCTGATAGTCATTAAGGAAATGTTTGAATTATCGACTCATCTCAGGGGTGATCCCATTTGGTGACCTTATTTATGACCAGAGAACCTGATGGTACGGATTTTGTCATGCCTTGCACTTTAACAGAAAACCGCTTATATGCGGAGAAAAAAAGGTAGGTTAAATTCTATGAATTCCTTAAATTGATGTCTTTAAAGCAAAAAACTCCAGTTTTTAACGATTCTAGTTTCACATTGAAGTTTCAAGGGTAGCTACAATCGTAATTCTCATCGCCTAGGATTATAAAGCCTTGCAATAAAAATTTTAATTAAACGATAAAAATAAGATTCCTTCCGCCGTCGTTTCATTTTCAACAGCTCGGCCCATCCAGCCAGCCCATCGCACGCAGCGTAACGAGATTTACTTTACGATTGCGAAACATGTTATCTATTAACGTTTAATTTGTTTGCTGATGGTTCACATTTATTTCCAACCCTTCTTTTCACCGTGTCGATCGAAGTCAACTCCCGCGAACGGACGGAATCGAACCGAGCCTGCCTGGACGGTCTGCCCTATAAAAGCCTTCCCACGCGCGTCGCTAATGAGTTATGATTTGTATGATTGCTTCGTTCTCACTGCTGGCCGAACACGCGTGTGCTCCTATGCGTTGCACCTTTCGGTGCTACACATACACACACGTGCGCTTGTGTTATGATTCACCAGGCATCGTGTTGCCCGCCTTTATATGCTGTCTTTATTTATTTCTTCCGTTTATTAGCACCTAATAAATCGTTTCTACTAACGCTGCGACCGAGGCGAACGGAGTGCGCGCCCTAAACGGTTTTGGTTTCTGCAACGGGTGCAGCAGCCGCCCTTTATCGTCCGTGCCGCGATGCAAATGAACACCGATTTCGCTCGAGGCCATTTTTGCTAGAAGTGACCACAAGCACTAAAAGGCACACATGCACAGCTTGCAACGACAGAGCCGAGGTGGGGGGGTGGGAAAGAAAAGAAACGACCGCCGTGTGCATATGCACAAGTAATTGAACCGCATTAGTGCGTTTTGCAACTTCCAGTCCAGACTCCAGCCCAGACAAGCTCGAGCCAGCGCAAAGGGAGCATAAAATATTAACTTATTACGCGACCTCCGTTCGGTTCGGCTCGCTCGCTCGCACCGTGGGGGAAAATCTCCTGGAAGCTCTGGCGATCGGGAAAGTGAAACATATCGCGCTGCCCCATTCCCGACACGCTTTATCACTTTCGGGCCAGGCCGCATGTTAATACCGTGTGCAATTAAATCGAGCTTTTAAAATATTGCTCGCACAGGGCCGGACGGGGGCCCACGGTGCGAGGTTTTTTCACGTCGTTGTAATTACCAGCTGCTGGTAACACTTCTTTGAGGTTGCGGGACGTGCAATTTGTTGGCGGGCGGTGAGGGCCGGTGGGGCAGTGGCGTCCGTTGCGTTGGCAGAAACATTTTCATCTAATTAATGTTGCTCTTATGGCGCCTCCGGTGGAATTTGTCATTCACACGTGGTAATGATAAGTGCGCTGGAAAAACTGGTAACGGGTACCAACAGATTTGGTCCTTCGAGTCGGATAAAAAAGTGTGAAACTGTGAGGGAAAGCAACATCAGGTTCCAGTCCGTTGAATCGGATCAAAATTTGATTTCATATCGAACTTCTGTAGAATTCATAACCTCGAAAGCCTGTTCATTGTAAGGCTTATTCCAAAGCGACTGGTTTGGAGTTGACATTCCACTATCACATGCATTTCCCAACATTTTGATCACCGAAACAGCACACTGTACGCCTGCCCATGTGTCCGATGCATCTGCTCTTTCCTTTCAACGTCCAATTTACTAATCCCTCTAATTCCAGCCTTGTCTCGGTGCATCGGTTTGCAGGCGGCGAAATGGTTCCATTAGAACACGACCGATACATCCACCTGCACCCACCCACGGGCCCCAGGAGTGCTGCGCAAAGTGCATCACATTGCCCGGTATGCCCGAAACCTTCCAGTTCGCACCCGATACGGTACAACGATATTTTATACGGATTCCAAATTAAAAGCCACCCATCCAGTGCATCCGGAGCATCGAAACAGATTTCCTCCGGAGCGTTTTGCGTGGCTCGTTCCAGCAGCCTGCAAAAGATTGCACAGAGCAGAGCAGAACAGGGCAGCCGGACTCGCAGTGCAATGCAGTCATTGTTACGGTACGCACGCCGGCCATTTTCCGACTTTTTGGAAAAGGGTCGCCCGGCAGGCCATCGAAACCACCCCACATTGTCATCGGGGAGTGCACTCGATGTACACACTCACGCCGGAAGTAAGATTCATGCTCTTTTGGTCCTCCTGCCTGCAAGCGGACGGTGTACTGGTGATGGCGAGAGTTATACGTGTGTCTGCACCGGAAGCCAATCGGAAACCCTTCGCAAATGCCGAGATCGGGTTCCCCTTGCGAGCGAACCGTTGCGTCCAGCAGCCTCCCGTTTTCTTTTTGGCAGCTTGGCGCGCATGTGTTATAAATTTAATTGCATTATTGCATTTACACCCTTGTATTGTGGCTTCGATGTTATTAATAATGAATTTATTGGAGCATTATGTAATTAGAAGCGGAGACTTTGGTCGGTGTGGGGCGTCCACGATCCCGCGTATCGTGCTGCAAGTCGCACGTGTCGACTCGATGCAGACGGTGCGATAAGTCGTGGCAGATGCAACCATCAACACTTTACACACCACAGTGAATCAGGTGCATCGGATTGGAGCTCCCGTTGAGGAAGCATTGCCAGTGGAGTTGCAGGTTTTACGGATACGCTCACCCTCGCACGCTCCCTTCCATGACGCTCTGGAGGACATATTTTATGCAAATGCAATTTCAGCATTATTCACTTTGCTACCGAAATAACGAGCTCGGTACCATTATCAGACCATTACAGGGTTCGCATATTTTATCGTAGGAAGCTACCGGGCTGAGTGGAGCAGTGCATCATTGAAGTGTGTCTTAAATCTTCATTCACAGTTTCATTCATCTCGCTTCTCACTCTTCCCCATCTCTCGGTAGATGTCAATTGATGGTTGTGTGTAGAAATGCCTTCAATGCTGCTCTGCACATCGGCACATCCGCCCTTGTGCAAAGGCTCATCTCATCTTCGGTTTGTGGAAAATGTGGACGGAAACCGGTGACAGGTGCTCCAGTAACGGGAGATTCCTCGCCATGTCTACGCTTGATCAAATATGATACAAAATTAATTAAATTTCCTTGGGTGATTTGTTGGCCGGACACTGCACCGCACCCGTGCGGATGCCAACTGGTGCCCGTCTGTAAGTTTTGCGCTTCTTTTCCGCACAGTCGGGCCGGAAGTTGCTCGAAAGCCATCAGCTGTTTTCGTGTGGATGGCTTCTTTGTGTGATCTGTTACTGCTAGATGCGCTCCAAAATGGCTTCCAAGAGATCTTTCGAGTCGTTCCATGCTTAATAGCTTAACTTTGTACAGCTGCATGTAAATGGAAGTTAGATGTTGAACACAAAAAAATGTGATAAAAGTTATTGATTCATCTCCGTGTCTGTCATCTCCCCCAATTTCCATAGTGCTTCCAAAAAGGCTGTGAACAGTGACGAACAAAAGCAGCCACGAGATACAATCAGCATAAACGCTCGCGCTGCATACACACCCAACTGTGACCAAAAAAAAAGGGCGTTTTAATTTATCGTCCACCCGGGAGGTTACCGGGCCGCGGTTTATGGATGAAATTGATTCCGAAAAGATCCGGCCTGCAATCGTGCTGCGATTTAGATTGACCGCAAAACGTGTCACTCTAAATCGATTGACTCGCGATGCTCCCCCGCCGAGCGCCAAGCGTGTGGACATGTTTATAGGCGCTGGTCCATCCAGATAAGCGCTCACGCTAAATCGCCGCTGCGTCCAGTCGGTTCCGAAACAGCAAATATAGCAGCATCCCGGAACATCTTTATTATGATCCACACACTTACAACGGTCCATCCTGTCGCTCGGGTAGGTGTGTAGCCGTTTTCCAATCGTTTCCCATAAAAAAGTGCACACTGATGAATGAGGTTTTTGGGAAGGGTGTTGTGCTACATAAAACACACCTCACCGTCCACCGGGCCAAAGGTTGTGCCGGAGGGTTATAAACTCTGTCGGATGGATAGACAACTAGTACTAGCGGCACCGGTGTGTACAATGTATGGCTCCGAGGGCGATCGTAAACCTCCGCCCTACGCCCTGATCAAATTCCGAAAATCGAATCGAAATCGTTGATGCTGGTCATGAGAGGAGTGTATTTATGTGCACGTCAACGTTTGGCAGCCCGGAGCAGCCTGGAATCGTTTCTGTGGTTCGCATTAAAAAGTCATCGCATGGTGTTTTAAAATCACCATAAACTCGAGGGGAATCACTCAATAAATAAGAAGCGAATGGATTGATGCTTTGCTATGGTTTCGAAAGTCTGAGACCAATCCTACGACCAGTTGGGCATTGTTTGTTAATGAAATTTCTTAGACATTGAAGAATTGATTAGAAATAACATGATTGTTGAAAGTATAAATCCATAGTAATCGCTAGATGTCTCTAACACTCCAACTTACCACTCAATTCCTTTAATCCTCAATTGTTTCTGGCTCCCAAGAGTAAGAACTGATTGCTCTTTCCATTAATTTTTCTCACCCTGCGCGTTGACTTATCATTAAATTAAATGCTCCTAAAATGTTTTATTAGACTTATGTGAAAAGCAAGTATTCACCGTAGGGCGAAAAGTGAGTTATTTCTTGACTCAAAAAGGTAAAGGGAGATAACTCGCTCACTAAGACTTCAGTGTGTCAGTACCGCCACAAACACAACCACAGTCTTCAGTCCGCCCAAAATTCCACCTCGTCCTTTATTTCCGCTAATCAAACAACAAAGAGCACGCGGAGCTACTCACTCAACATTAGCGCTTGTCTCTAGCCCAATCTTCACTCCCATCCCGACTGTTCGCGTAGAGCAAAATCACCTCCGAAAGCTCGTTAGTACGCAACCATAATTGGAAACGGAGGCGAAGGAGAGGGGTTGTGCAGGGATCGCACCGGACTGTCTGCACCGTTTGGCGATGACGCAGTACAAAACCCCGGCCAAGCGTCCAGCGTACCGCCCCGCAATCAACGGCTCGAAATCTGAATCCGTCAATCGAGTCAAAATACACCAATCGGTATTTATATATCTTAATGTGCTCCGGCTTAAAGTATGTTTTCGTTTGCTCTCCGTCTCTCCGCGACCGCGTCCGTCCAACTTGAGGGGAAGTTTTTTGGGGGCAAATTTTTAGAACACACCTCAACCGGGTCCCGTGACCCATTCTATCGCTGGCAGGGCAAGAAGCTTGTTGCTTGAAGGAATTTTTAATGGATTCAACGAACCAACCTGCCTACCTTGTCCACTTTGTACAAAAGTTTTAAAATCCGCCCTTCCCAGACACGACCCGCCCGTTCGAAAATGGTGGAAGCTGAACGTTGGAAGATTTATCAACGATCTTCCCCCTGCCCAAGCTGCAAATGCTTCAACCTTCGGCGCGGCTTTCATTCAAAGTTTTTGGGCTCCACTCAGGTTCTTGTCTGCATTTTTGGTAGGCTCGTTAGCAGCACGCGAGTGTCGGGCGTGTAACGAGTGTACCGAAACATGAAAAATAGAACTTCATAACTCTCCGAGCGGCCGAGAGCGGCTTGGATAGACCGCACGATGCCGTTCCCGTGTGCTTCGTGATGGCTTTGGATCTTGATAACCGGGCTCACCGGGGTTTACAGCAGAGAGCAAGAGAGCTGGGAAATAGACCCGATGCAAACCATCAGATAGAGCCACGGCTCATCTGCCTCCTCCCCCGTGGAAAGCGAAGGGGGACGTCAGGAGTGCTCAGAAATTATCCAGGCTAAAGGATTACCGTGCCGTGATCGGTGCTAAGCCTTCGAGCTGGAGCCAGAGCCGGTGTGTACGAGGAATTCTTCAGTCTTTCCGAAACTCTTCTGCAGTTCTGGTGCGTACAGTGTGAGGCAATTTGTTAGCATCAGTCGAACCCCTGCCCGACCATAAATCCAAACCGACAAAAGACATCGCGTACTTTCTCCACTGTCAATCAATCAAAAAGGTTGTGACGCTTATCGCAACTAGCAAATCATGTGCAGAACCGGCGAATCGCACGCTCGCTGTAACTATTTCATGGAAAGGCAGGAATTATTGCTGTTAGTCGGTAAAACATTAGCTGCAAATAATGCTGGAAATGAATACGCAACATTCCCGCTCACATCCCCCCCCCCATCCAGAAAAACCAAGCGCCATTTGTCATGCGCTTGAGGTCAGCGTCGCTTTTCAGCGTGCGTTGAGGATGGTCCGAAAATAGATAAAACTTTCAACATGTGTCTTTTTGTTGTTGTTGCTTGGCTTAAACCAAAATGTATCGCACGTGAAATGGGCACAAAGGCACGTCCCGGCCATCAATCTCGGGTACGATGTCGTTTCGGAGGATGCCGCTCGATTCCGATGTCTGTTGGTGGTTTTTCCAGGCAGTATAAATCATTTAATGGCAACCAATTAATAGCATTAAAAGTCTCTCGCTACTCTGCGCTTATCCTGCATCAGGAAGCCTCTGCCCTTCGCCGGGGCTCGAACCATCTCTAATCGATTCTGGGAAAAGGCTAATCAAAAACAGGTCCAACTCAAGGGCCATGAGAAATTCAAATAACATTTTTAGCCTTTAGACTGTGCATCAACCGCGCAGCAATCCGAATCATGTTGCTGCTACATGAAAGCTTTTGCAAGATTGAGAATAACTGAAAAAAACATCGGTAAACGTCTAAGCCCAAAACAGACCTCTAACTGCACACACATACGCCGATCGGTTGGCGTGATCATAAATCAGCATCCGTAGCCGTGTACCTTCGCCACGATCGTCTCGCAGAGCCAAAAGGGGGCCCAAAGCAAACAAACGCAAAACGTAAAGATCCATCTTTCGGACCTGCAAACAACATTGAAACCGCATCGAAAGGACGAAAAATACATAAATTGATTGGAACTGAATTTGGGACGAGTGCTGCCGGGGCGATTCGATTCTGTGCTTTTTTACGACGGACGCAAACTCCCGGGGTCTTCCAAGGGGTGATAATGGACCGGTTCTCCATTCCTTCCCAACGAGCCAACATAAAACAACAGTGAAGCTGAAGAAGGAAAGAGGGAACACACACACGTACGGGAGGTTCGCGGTTTGGCCAATTTGTGCGAAATTTTATTTTCTTTACGAGCCCGAAGGTAAAATTGCTTTTTCGTACAGTTTTGCAGGCTGTTGGGTGGCGCATTTTTGTGTGCTTTGTTTCATACGCACCCCCCCCTTCGAAGCGGGGCGTTGGAGCATGGAGGCATGTTTATGTGTTCGCGCAGTTTTTGCGTGGAACCAATAGCCGGGACCTTAGGAACAGCTTCATTTGCGGGTTTCGCGATGGTAAGGAAATGGCCACGCCGCGGGTTCGCCTTATTGACTCCGGGGGTACGGTGGGTAAATAAAATTGGAGCCTGGGCCGCAAACCGGGCACAATAACCGGGGCCGGGGGCGAACCGAGAGAAGTAAGTGCGCAATAAATAATGGTGGTAGTGCTCGAATTTAAACATGTTGCGTTAGATTTATAATCAATATATCCTGCCTGAGTTGCCTTCTTTTCTTTTAAGGCTGGTGGACCCTTTTTTAAGATTATTTCTTATTTTATGATAATGAGATTGATCCGTGCTCCGTGGGGAATTTAATTTGTTTTCTTCGCGTTTTGTTTCACCGTACTTAAAACTTCAATCAGTTTTATTGTGTGGAAAATTAAGAATCGTTCAAATACTTCGTTATTTGATGCACTGGGGATATAAATATTTATTCTTCCAGTGAAACTGTCTCGCTTCGGCAGTGTTTCATTATCGAAGCACAAACCATCGTGTGCACACACACTTTACAAGACATCCATCCACCTTTTGTGCACTTACGTGCAAGGTTCGAACTTTGAAAATCAATCAGAACGAATTAATTTTAAATGAGCTACAGTATCTACACGATTTGAAAGCCACACTCGTGTACACGTGGTCTCTCCCCCTTCCCACTGGCTGTGTCTCTTTTCACGAAGAACTCCAAGCCCAGGATTGCATGACAGAAGCTCCACGTTGGTTTTCACATCCCACAACCCCTCTCTCTCCTCTCCCGTCACTAAAATTGAAAGCGCATTTCGAGCACTGGCTGTGCTGAACATCCATCAAAAGTCAAACGAAACCCGACAACCGAACTTCTCGGTGCGGTTTGTCTTTGCCCGGAATAAGCCCACGCCCGCGGACTCGAAGAAAAGTTTGTCGCATTGCACCGAAAAACACACAGACGGTATCCGATCGCAGTTGAGACCCGGGCTCGGCTCAATAATTCATGACGCGTTTTACGGTTACAGCGCCAGCATCGGTTTTGCCGGTTGGTACCCGTATCGTTCCAAGGCCTTCCCGAAAGGTTCTTCCGTGCCAGATGTGAGTTGCAGTTTAACTCATTTTCGCCACACTCCAATTATGTTAAGCCGTTCCTTCCGGGGGCCTGCGGGGGCCGGTGAGCAGATTTCCGTAGTCGAGATGCCTCGATGCGATCCTCGAGGATGCGATTTAATCTAAATCCCATTTCACCCCATAAGTAACTGGAACGCTCCGCGCGGGTAACGGCGAACCGTCGTCTCAATTTGTTGCTCTCTTCCTTTTCGTATGCCCCGTTTTATGGCACTTCCTTTTCGAAGATGGCAGGTTTTCGCCAAATTCTAAGCAACATATTGTCAACGCCATACCGAAGGCAAGCTGTTGATGTGACAGGGGCGTATCAAATTTCTCGTACCACATGCGTTTGCCATTAGCAGATGAATACATTTCGATGTTTTGTAACGAATGTTTATGGGCTGAAATAATCGTTTAAATTCAAATGGAAGAGTTTATAACCGACTGCGAAAATGTGTTAATAATATCGTGTGACTTGCTTTTGTGTTTCGAAAATAGAAACATTTAACCGAACACCGCCACGCACTATCTAGCACCGATCAATTCAACGATAGATGTTGGGCTCTCCCGCACAGACCTCTCCCATTTCTGACCTGTATCGATCAGTTTCCGTGCCCATAATCCTTTACGTCCTTCTGCCGTTAGAATGGTTTGAATCCTCGCAAGCCCGGCTAATCCCTTCTGCACTGGAACCCGCCCATCTGTCTCGCTATTTCCCGGAAAAGGGAGAGAGGAGATTTGATCGCAGCACTGGACGAAACCAGCAAACGAGCTAGATCGTCATCAAAACGACGACATATGACATGGTTCTTTCCAGTGCCGGGGACGACCGTGGGCATGGAAGCAAAACATTTAATAATATAAACCGTTTTAAAAAGCAATGAGAATGGAAAAGGGAATGGAGAAAAGGGATCCGAAGCAAAAAAAAAGGATCCAAGGACAACGAAAGCCCTTCGACAATCAGCTCTCGGTTAAACGGCTAAACAGCGTTAATTCTTCTCGGGATTCTGGTTCAGTTCGGGTTTGTCGATCTTTGTTAGAAATTTATGATTTTTTCTCGATTGTAATCAGTTGGGCCGGTTCCAAACACTTTCCAGGGACCTGTTTCTTCGGGAACGTACACATCCCATTTACAGAATAAAAGATCTAATTGATTTAGAATCGCTTGGTCAGTGTTGGGAAAGAGGAACGGTGGAGAAGCTGAGAATGAGGGACAGCGAGAGAGAGAGACAGTGAAAAGGAGAGTTAAAAAGGGCTGTAGCTCGGCGGGTTAAACCGCAGCATCAAGCAGCATGATCTAGTTTGACAGATAAAAAGCGAGACCACGAGAGTCCGTCAGGTACCAGCACCGCTTCCCGCTCGTCGACCGTTAATCCATTTTCACCTCTCGAAAAAAAAATTAAGAACGCCTGGCTTTTCGTGAAAACATATGTCGTACACGGCTCGTAAAGAACGCCGGCCCGCCATCAATATGCTGCCGATAGTCGCTGCTTGCAAACGAGCCATTGCCGAGATCGGGCTCGACCGATAAGTTGGCAATAACGGTCACCCGCGTTCACCTGTTCCGTTTTGATTCCGGCCTGTCAAAATAATGTGTTACCGCGGACAGCGGGTATCAGCTGCGAGGGCTGTGGATCGCATTCCAGCAACTAAGACGTTGCGACGTCTAGAGACGGAGAAAACGGAGAAGGGAGAACACTATCCACGACGGGGCGACTGTGTGGACCAATCGATTTCAATTGGCAATAAAATTTAATTTAACACTCGCAAGTAGACGTACCTGGGAAGGGGCGGTGTCTCGTGGGGAAGACAACACATCTCCCGTGGTTGGGCTGGAGGACTCTCGAGATTCCGGTGGCTTTTTGACGGGCGAGGCACGACTGCGGTCAGCAAATAATTGGTCGTCGCTGGTCGTCGCCATCGTCGTCGTGCCGGCTTCAGGCGGGAAGGAGATTTTAATTAATTTTGATTAAGATTGCGAAGGACTCTCGTTGCCGTACTGCCGGAGTGAAGTGGTTGGGGTTGAGTCTGGGTCCTTTCTTGATGCCGACACGCATTTAAAGGGAGTGAGAGAAACCGCAGCAAGGATGCTTATTGATCAAGTTGATGTTATTTAGATTCGATAAAAGGACAACAAATTGAAGAAAGCAAGTGACGCACTTCGGAGACGCTCTGGAGAAGTGCAAAACCGCTTGACCGCAAACAAGTTTGTTCGATTTATGTTCAATCCGAAAAGTATTTTAATTTCCAAATCTACATCTTACCCTTTTTTTCCAAAGCAAAGTGCAGCTTGTCCAATTTGTAACAACTCTCGCACAATGGCATATAAATTGCTGCCGGCTCGACTTCTTCGCAAATATGTTGACAATTTGCCAAAATAAGAGTGAAAACGTGAACCGAGCGAGAGAGTGCAGCGCAAATTCCACAAGGCATCTTCACCAAACCATCCAACCATCACCAATAGATAAGCGAGCGCTGTGTACTTGCAGTCGGAACTATTGCAACAATCCGTCGTCGTCCATTCGTCGTCGGAAGCGTATTTGTTCCACGCCTTGACGCTGGAAGTGCGACAGGAATTTTTCGCCAATTTTGTTTTGTCCTCAACGCCTTTGAACGATAACCGAAACCGTTCTGCCGATGCTTGATAGTGGGAAAACTGATGATTTGCCAAAGTGGAATCGCTTCGACGCTCTTGCTCCATTTTTCCGACTCCAGTTGTACGTTTCGCTGGCAGCTAAAGGATCGGTGCAAAAATTTCGTCCCTCCCTACCTTACCCGTGAGCGTGCCTCACGAAAAATCCAGCCACTTGGTCCAGCCAAACGCTTAGTGAGCCTCGAAAAGCATACAAACTGCAAGAAAAAACTGTACATCGGCATCACACCGAATCGGGAACGAATGAGGCCTGCCCGTGTCGACGCGTATGGCTTCGAAAATCGCGGAATCTGAACCACATTTAAGGAATTACAAAAACGGAAACAAAGCAAGAGCAATTTTATGTTTTTTTAGTGCTACGCGCGAGCGCATGCACAACTCGCTCGTTTCGTGAAGATGGAATGGAATTTTCAAACGGCAACGGCCCCGTACTATTGCCTATTGCTGGGCTGGGGAATTGTGTGCAAAAAAAAGGGCAGCCAAGAACACACAACGAAATGGTGCTGATGGAAATCCGTTCCGGGCTCTGTGCCTGTGACGATCGTGGCTCTAAATGACTGTGTGGATCGGTGTGGAATAAAAACTGGAAAAAACTGCACGACGAGAGGCGAAAGATATGTTCAACAGTTAGAGGTGTAGCGCTTGCACCGAATCTGTTGCAATGTGTGGTGCGGCCACGAAGACGTGGGAAGGTAATGAATTTAGCATCACACACTTTAACTTCGATGTAGCATGTGGAGGAAATTTATTTAAAATTCTATTTAAAGTACATTCCAGCAGCCAATGTGAGGGCTCTAACCCTTTTTTGAATATAAAAATTCCCACAAAAAATGGTTTCAACCTGAAGATAGTCATTCCCTCGGCTTCGTCCCAGCTTCCGGTGTGAAAATTGCCACACTTGGCAACACTGGTCCGCTACGTGTTTGATAATTACGCTCGCTTTCATCCGTCAAAAGAGCGTCCCGGGCTCGCGGTCGGACAGCGCCAGGAATAACAAAGATCTGTCCAAAGCAGAACAGACACTCCCAGGAATCAAAGGACATTGCCTCAAACCCAAGCGCTCGCGAACAAAGGCAAACGCTAGTGGCAAAAAGGCGGTATTCCTACACCGGCCACTCCGTCGAGCAATCCGTTGAGGCTTGAGCCAGTTGCGACAAAAAGCGTGAAAAGTCCACCAGTTACATTCGGCGATTGGAACGTTGATGCTGCAACACAGAAAAAAAACCCCGCCGTCTTCATCCTTATGTCCGGTGCAAATGGACAGCAATCATCACCCGTTCGCGGCACTGCAGTCGGAACCAAACACCGGGTAAGGATGTGTGGTGGAATTTTTGCACAAATCGAAAAATAGTTGCCACACCGTACCGTGTCGTTTGCGGCGGAACGTTGGCGGATGGCCCCGGACAAAAAAAAACCGTCCCCTCTTGACCGAAGCGACAAAGGATGTTCCAAATTACAGTCGAGAATGTGTGAACTGTAATGAAATGGGGTTGGGCGAAGTGCGATCCTGACCATCGCTAGTGCAAAGGGAGGTGAAATAAATGAGAATGAAAATGTGTGTGTGTGTGTGTGTGTGTGAGGAATCCAATCTTTTTGCCTTTGCCGGATCGCAGATAACACGCCAAGAGCACGGCGCGACATTTGATTGGGTGTGATTCCGTCAGCTCACGGCCATCATGATTATCATCGGGCCGGTTCTCGTTGGTCCAGTCGATGGTCCGTTTGGGGCTGAAGGACAAGGTGGATCTGATTCCTGGTACGACCATCGTGGGGGGAAATTGCGTTTTGGAGTGCGATGAGATTTTGTAGCAATTTTTTAAGCGATGTTCAATCGAACGGGAAGGCATTTCAATGCATCTTGCAATCGCATGTGTATTGATCTCTTTGTTTGGTGCAAATTGAAGATATTGAAGGTTGGTTGTTGGTCTTTTTTTATAATATTTTTCAGTTATGGAGAAGCAACATAGTAATTCCTGCAATTGCTTTGTATCAATGATGACATGTAATAAACTTTAATTGTAATAAGCATCTAAACCTGTCTCATACTCTTTAGATCGTTATAAGCAACAAAATCCTTAAAAAAGGGTATAACAAACAGCTGTATGAGTAATTTGAATAAAGAGGAGTGAAGCAAGGGTGCTGAGTGCCTCTCATCCAGTTCACACAATCAACCCGCTGATTGACAGGTTTTCCCATGTCGTCTTGCAATCGACCCAAATTTTCTGGCCAAAAACCCTGACCAGCCCTGAACCATGTCCGAGATGGAAAGTGCTTCGTTCCCATCAATCTACAACAATCAACACGGAGTATGGCACACGTCCACCGAAAGGGGGCCTACGCACTCTCCACCAGGGTGCATATTTAGCATAAATGAATTGCACATTGTATGTAATATGATTTGTTTGGCAAATACGAAAGCTCGATGGACAACCCGGAGGCGCTAACTAACCGTCGGATGCGACCCAAACTTGTGCACTGGATGGTAGGGCACGATTGATGGGCTCGTTTGAATTGCACTGTCGACGATGGTGCACATGCTGAATCTTCCTGTCCTTCCGTTCGCTGTAATGTGCATCCGGGTGAGTGCAAACCCAGCTCCCAGGAGTCACCACAGTGCAAAAAATCAGCAAACCCTGCGTGCGACTTTGCGTACTCCCCCAACCCCCCACCCCATCCCCTCCGAAGCAACTCGAGGAAAAAGGCTGAGCTCTGGCGGAATAAATTTACATTACAAGTGATTATCTTAGGCCAGTGCTGCATTCGATTTGCTGCAGTCGTCCGCCAAACCCGAAAGGGGAGGGAAGGGGGGGGGGGTGGCGGGGTTTGCATAAATCGTTTGACATCCGATTTGTGCGGGTTCTCGTCTATCCCGTCGCTGCATCATCATTTTCGGTCAATGGTTATCGACGACCCGCAATTCCGCCCGGGACAGGGGCTACGGAATGTGTTCGTTTAGCGAGCACCGCATTCAATTGCACGACCGGGTGCCCGGTGTGTGTTTGTGTGTGTGTGTGCTTACGCTGGACGTGCGAGCATGTTTACCGTGCAACATAAATAAAGCCAGCACGGGAGTTCGTTCGGCGGGCACCGGCGCACAAAACATATTCATCGATATGTTTGTTCTGATTCTGGCACAACCCTTCGGATCGAATGTCCCGAACCATCTGCACCGAGGCACCAAGGACTGCATTTGTGATTCCAGAGTTGTGAAACTTCAATGCAGGGAGCTCCAACAGTTTGGGACAGTTCTTTAATTTAGACTTTGAAGTTTGAGAAAGATCATTGGATTAAAGGAAACACTATCATTATGATAAATTATAATTTGTGGAGTTAACAAAAAATTCCAAATAAATTTTATCACAAAAGTATTTAACACAAAAGTATGTAGAGTCTAGGCAATGCAATAGAAAACGGTCCTATATTTGGCATTTAGCTCCACTCTCCAATTACTGTTAACTTAAAATCTCCATTAAACTTAATCAAATCATAAACTATGCCTTCGTCGCTTGCATCTGATTTAGCCATCAAGTGACTACGCTCGCTAGGGAGCCACCAAGACCTGCCATCTACGGAAGTTTGGATCCAAACCTCAGTCAAACCAGTGTCAAACCCGGTGTGCCAATCCCGCAGCATAATGTGCACTTTATTTATAGTTCTGCTCATATATTTGTTCAAACGATTTATGGTGGTGTGTTTATTTGTGGAACATTTATACTTCCTCACTTGTTCGATCGCCAGACCGTGGTCAAGTGCCGTTACGTGCGACGTCTTCGTCCAGACGCGGGACCACAGGCTCCGTATGCAGACAAGGCTGCACACGCAGCACGATTCCCCTTTATGCTCGCGCACTCGGCTCGAACCCCAGCGTGAGCATAAATATCGTTCCGAACCTTTAGGAGTCGCTGGGAGTGTGAGAGGCTGTATGTTTGCAGTAAGCAATACGGTTATCTACGATACATACTGAACAACATGTATATGATTAAGGGGCCAACGGTTGGGGTCAGGTGCCAGCAGGCCAAGGCTTCAAGCAGCTCCCTCTTAGCAAACCGCTTGCGAAACGGACTGACCAGTCACCACTGGCCTCCAGGATGCTAGGGTGTGTACACCGAGCCTCACCAGAGCACCCGGCAAAGGCAAAAACTGGCAAAGTATTTATTTTATGTGTGTGCATCCCTGTTCCATCTCCATGGCCTGGGAGGCTACCAGGAAGCCTAACTGATTAGTTGATTTACATTCAGCAGGGTTCAGATAATTGACTTCTGCCATTATTCAAATACATTTCAATTGATTTACCTTCGGTACGGTCTCCGGTTTCAGAGAACGTTTCAAGGCAGCGGTCAAGAACACGGCAACGCTGGCAAAGTTTGCACTGCGCCTCGGACTTCGGCCTCGGACGAAAGCAAAGACCACTCGCTTAAGACGCTGCCGCAGCTTCCTGTTCCTGTGCAACAAATTTGATATTTAAACAAAGATATTCTCCCGGAAAAGCAGCAACCCTTTCCACCGGCTTCCCCCATCCGCCAGTTGTGAGCAGTTTACCTTTTTGATTGAATTTAAATATTGCATATTGTTTGCCCTCCGGGAGCATTGCTTCGAACCATCAATTACGAAAAACGTTTGTCCCGAAGGCTGCGACTCCGCAGTATGCAAGCAGCTAAACGCCCCGGCAAATAGCAAATGAATGTTCGTTCTTTTATCCTTCGGTTTTCTCACTCCTCAAACTGTCCAGTGCAGCCGTATTCAAATTTTGAAAAGTTCTGGTAACCCTTTTTGTGGAAGGGGGGAAACGGTGAGCAAATAATTGGGTTTTGGTGGGGAATTTCGTCCGAAAAATGATCCTTAACTACAACCGAAGACTCTAGCATCTAACGAGGTAAGCAAGTGTCCCTTTTTTATTGGGTGACATGATTCACGGCCCCGAAGATGCCTTTCTGGAAAGTGACTCCATCATAACACTACGTGCTGAAGAATTCTCCCCGGACTCGACTTCACACATTATTCCGCCGGGCAGTGCAAGAAGGGGGTTTGAGCCGTCAGAGGGAAGCTGCTTGGAGAATGGGAATCGTTTTGGATCGTTTCTTTGGTAGCATCACGCTTGCTCACATCAATCAATTAAGCTGCTATGGACACAATGGTTACCCTTCGGCGGACCTGTGAGACGGAAAGGATGCTTATATGCATCAAAGTCAACAGAAAAAAAGGGGAACGGAATAGTGGCAGCTCCCGGACCAGAGCACCCCCGAAAGTGACCGAAATTCTTCCACTGAGTCACCCCACTTCGGAAGAGCATTTTAAGGATTGGCCATTGATTGCGGCATGCGGCGAAGGAAATGGTTCAGTGTGCGGGATTCCTGCCCGATTCGATGACGACGATGATGTGTCTAATCTTTTGAAGAGCTTCTGGGTGCGTTCTAATCGAGTCGGTTTTTACATAACCATACCACGTACGGCAAACCATTTAATGCTCTCACACACGAAGATCAATCAATGTCAGACGGGCTGGCTCGCGGAAACCTTTTTTTTCACTGGCTCTTTCGTTCTGCTTTGGTTCGGGCCGTCTGAGTGCTTCCGCACCGTCGGTAGGATGACTTATTGACCAGAAATGCCGGGGCGAAGGACTTTGAAATCGTGAACCGATCGAACCGTTCGATGTATTCAGGTTAAGTGCAGGCCTTAATGCCGGTCCTTAGCGAGAGTGAAGAAATGCATCATCGGTGGCGCGGTTGCAAATCTTCTTCGGACCACAATTTATGACTCCCTTTTGGAAATTCTGAAATCCCCAGCAGAGCACACAACAAAAAAAAACCACCCGAACCCCGAATAAATTAAACCAATTTCAAATGGCACACGGTTTTGCACTTTTTAGTGTTTGAGAGCTACGAACAAACTTTTCTGTTGCCTGCCTTTTTTTGTTGGCATTCTTCATTTACTTCCCTTTTGTATCAAACGAACCACTGGGATGGGGACGAGACTTCAGGTCAGACCACTCAAGAAACCGTACCTTGGCATTGGTTTCGGTTTTAAAAGCAGTAAGCCACAGCCGCTTTGTTTTCGTACGGGAGATGAAATTAGAATTTATTGCTTCCTTCGCCTGTGCTGCGCCCTGGCCGCCACTCCCGGGCGATGCCATAAATGGGAGATATAAATTAATCAGAAATTATTACACACTCGACCACCCATTTCTGTGGCGATGGGACAGCGCGAAATGGTTGCCTTTTATTTCTATCCACCGCACAGTTCAAGATTTCAAAGCGCTCGGCAGTGCCACGCATCTTCGATATCACTGCTTCGCGTTGGACTTCAAGACGTATCGTCGTTTTGTGTGTTTTTTTTTGCTGCAGTATATTTTTCACCCACAGTCCCATCCATCGGAGCTGTCAAACTTGTCAAACTCTGTATTGTCATGCTCTCAGCGGAACCATTTATCTGCATATGGTGGTGCGCCTTGAGTGTCGGTTCCTGGCAGTTGGAGAAGTGTTGATTGCGCAAATGACACACACTTGTCATGGGTTTTCAACACCGGGCCGTTGTTTTTTTGTAGGTGGTAACGTTGCTTCTGACAGTGTGGTAGGGCTTAATGGATATCTTCCGCCCAGTATCTACACGAGTTGTTGCAGCGGATATATATTTTTGAGAATTTTTTTATAAAATATTTTTTGAGGGTAACAAGTAACACGTAAATGAATAATATCTACAATATATCATAGTTATGTAAAAAACTTTTCTTACTACTTACAATTTGTGTCAACTCTCAAAAAACCAATCAACCCCAGCATCCCAATTCGTACCAACTTTGCACTTGACTTCATGAACACAGCCTTTCACAAGTATGAGCCACCCCCAACCAGCATCCGTTGGCGTTATCCCCCAACCACCTGGCTCTCAGTAACTTCACCCACAGTCGTCATAAAACATCGTTACAGCGCGTATATTTAGACTTCTTGTTAAATATTTCTCAATAACCAGCGGGCCTCCGGCCGAGGCACCAAACGCAACGATCCGTACCGCCACCGATAGCCACCGAACGCCTTCTTACGAAAACCCGTAGATAACCCGTTTTGGGACCTTCCAAGAAGTTTTCTCTGGCGTCACGCAAAAATCAAAATATAATCACCACCGGCAATGGCTCCGATCTACCCAGCCCAGCGAGAGAAGATATGCTGCCGTCATCCATGTGCGATGATTCGATGATTTGCTGCCCTCTGACCGTTCTTCCCTCTTGCCTCCTTGCGCTCGATACGGTGGTTGAGCAAGTGTACTGGCTGACACGTGTCAGAGTTTGAGCTTGTTGCGAACATTCCTCACGTGATTATCCGTTTTCGTCTGCTGAGTGCGATGGAGATGGATGGCAGGGCGGACGGAGAGTCTCGGTTTGTGCGTTACATAATCCACGGTTGAGAGCCACCAGCCTTCCAGAGACGGGGGGGGGGGGGGCAAATCCTTCTTATCGTTGTAGCCGTACTCGAACGAACGACGAAAAAATAACCAAACCCTAGAGGACACATCGCTCTGCCGCAAGCTCTTTTTTCCCCCTTCCAGCCAGATATGGATGCGACAATGTAGGGCGGTCGTCCCAACCTGTGCGGTCGACGATGGCTTTAGATCATAGCCCGTAAACGAGCCCCATCTAACGAGGGACTAGGAGGACACGGGGGAGGCGTACAGTAAGCGTCCAATTTGCGTGCATATTCCCGTGCAGATTTGCTCGTTGCAGGATCATTGCAGAATCGCTCGCTGTTGGCTCATCTTCATCATCTCTTTCGCGTAGCCGGCCGTAGTCGGCGACCCGCCCTAACCAGCGACTATAATCTGCTCGTCACAAGCGGCTTCTTAACGAACTGTTATCACAATCTCCTAAGCTGCTGTTCACGACAAACGAAATGCGAGACGGGACGTGTGCGTGTTTGAATCGATTTACCACCCAGCGTTGCCCTGTTCCCCGAGCAAAACCTCGGAAAAGTGCTTTGCATACGACTAAATTGGTTAGGGGGTGGGGATAGAAACACATTGTTGCATCGCAACCATTGCAAACTCCGGTAACGAGCTTCAGCTCGGGCACGGTTGGACGCCAGCCGTCGCAGTCGGGATAAATCATCAACACCCGCGGCTGGGTGGGCCAACCATAGACGCGCCACTTCTTTTCTGCTTTTATTAAACGATTTTAACGAATGCGATCAATTTGTTCGCTGACGATCTCGCGCCGGAGCAGCCCTCCTTCCGGTCAGACGGCTGTGTAACTGGAAATCCAGCTCCGCGATCGGCCAGCGTTTGCTTATCTTGCCTGCACCGGGTGGCTGTAAACGATCGCCCTAACCCTCCCCAGCCTGCCTTTAAAAGGGATGTGGATCGTTAAAATGGGTGCGCTCGGGAAAGGTGTCGCCCGGGCAGACGATGAATAAATGCACCAATAAAATGGAAATTAATATCTTCGGTTGAAGTTCAAGTGCGTTTGCCGTATTTGTTACCACCGTTGTCGGGCCGAACCGATGGCATTCGTGGCGTTATTTATGTTTTATTTTCATACGGGTCGGTTCAAAACCGATCATGTTCTTTGGCGACGCGGTAGTTAATGCTGCTTTTTTCTTGCAATTTTTTTCTTTTTTTGCAAAAGTATCTTACTCTGAGAAGGACGAGAAGCATAAAATATTCAAGTGCAGTGCAGGTCCGATAAATCAGATGGGACCGTGAATAGTTTAATGATTCGCGTAAAGTATTATACTAAAGATTTATACTTATGTAAGGGAAGGAGGGGCTCGAAGGTCTTCACGAGTGAAATTTTGATTGCAAAGTTGAAATCGGTATCTTATCTAAATAGAGGCTCAACAAGGAAAAAAGATACTCTGACGAAAGGCCTTAAAAAAATATGCAACGCTTACAGCGGTTTAAATTAAAATTATTCCATTCTAAAATGTCTCCTTGGCTCCAGCATCTCTCACAGCAGCATACTGTATTATTTGATATCATGTTATAACTTAACGTACAAGCTATATCTTGTTAACCACCCCTCGCGTATCATTATGCTAAAAAACCCATCCATATCTTGCACCCGGACAAAAGAATCGTTTACGACGGTACACACTCGCTCCCTCATAAATACGAGCTAATTGTCGTTGCTCACCTCACACGCGAAGATTTATGGAGAGGTAGAATACAATAAAACACGTAAAAACTCCCGGCCCTCACCACAAGAAACCCATCTCGGAAGGGTAGGCGGCAGAGAGTTAAGGGTTGAGCCCGTTCCCAGAATCCAAGTGACCGGAAAAGTGTGAATTTGAAGCGGTCAACCGTGGAAAAAAAGATTCGATTCTAGCGCACCGCACAGCCACGACTGTGACGAACGATAGCGAAACCGACCGAATCATCCCGAGACAATGGGTCCGAACCGAAAGTCATCGGCGTTAGACACGCCGGGGTTTTGTCTTTTTTGTTTCGGCCTCGAAAATATTTCCTTTTCACCATTGTTTTATCCGCTGATGCGGCAAGGTGACCGATGGATAGATTCCAACGCCTCATTGACACATTCCCGGGGCAGGAACTCTTGGAGTAGGTCCGACCAATGCCGACTCCCGTAAAAGGTATCCGGGTACGGACTATCGAGGCGAGGAATGAAATATTCCTCTCCGCCGATCCATTACTCATTTTCGACACGGAAAGTGCAACGATCAGGTCGGAAAAGGGAAAGGAGAGCGAGAAGAGTAAAAACAGAATCCTAACCCCCTTGCCCGAAGAATTCAGCCTGTTGCGCCCGGCGAATCCTGGTACCATAAATCTCGAAAACTTCTCGCAGCGCGTCCACGGCTTGATCGAAAAAGCAGTGGGAGCAGCCAACGCTCAGCTTCACCGCCAGCCAACGCTCAGCTTGAATTTGCCGTTTCGTCCTTTTTCTGTGAAATTTCATTTCGCTTCTTGCCTTGGTCGCAGCTTTCCCCCAAGAAATTCTGGCGTGGTTCGGCAGGCTTCCAGCGCGCCACCGAGAACGGAAAGGTCGGACGGCAGGGCACAAAATTGGCAGCCGCTGCTGCCGGCGATGGCGGGGCAGGAACGGGTTGTTATGTTTTAATTAAGAAGCGTATAACTTCTTTGAGAGCAAGCAAGGGTGAAGCTCACTGCGAATGCTTGAGCCAATGGGTGAGCCAAAAGTAATAAAAAGCGTCTGTACGCTTTCTTTTTTTTCTCTCTGCGGAGAATGTGAGTACTTTCGGGTGCTTTCCTGCAATCGTTCGCGTGTGCGACAGCCGCGCCTGTTGACGGGAATGGTCGTGGAAAATTAAAGTTTAGATTAAATTTAATTTTGCCCACCGGTTGCGAGTGGAAAAGTTAGCAAGTCGATTAAAACCATGTCATGCGTCATTTTTCATTAAATGTGAATGAATAATAAATAGACCATTCCCATCACCGGGGAGCTAGGAAGAACGGTTTTCTGTGGTGTTTGATCGAATAATACCAACGATTAATCTTGACTCAAAAAACAACCCTAAAGCAAAGATCTTCTATTATATGCGCTTATGTTTAAATTAATAATAAAATTGCAAATTTCAAAACGCACATCCTTTCAGCTCAACTCATCCATCCACCGCTGCTTACAAATTCATTACATGTAAAATCCCTGCCCCTGTCTAAGCTGTCTCGTTATCGTTATCTCGACCCGATTTGCAAACAAAATCCATTTACAGCGCCGGGCTACAAGCAGACTGTTATCTTCGCTGGACACCGCTCCATCGCATCCGCATTTATTACACAATAAATCAATCATTCTGAAGGGTTTCGGTATTTAAAAGTGGCCACGCCTCACCCAGAGCCCTCGTCAGCGTCCAGGGACTTAGATTCTCCATTAATCAGACTTCGAGGTCCGGGATGGACCGGAGGATTTGTGATGATCTCCCACCATCCCACCATCTGCAGGTGCTTTCAATTTCGTTCGAAATCATTCAATTTGCTCCGATTGTTTCGATCTTATAATTAATCATGCACCGGAGCGACCTCATATGGCCGCTCGAGTTTGGGTGAGCTTTTTTTCGCCTTCACCGCCGAGATTTCATCGATTTTCAATTAAGTTGTAATTTTTTTTTCGCGTTTATTTTTCCTCTACGCTCTCCAGCGAAAGGTTTCCTTTTCTTTTCCTCTCATACAACGGAAAAGAGGGAAAAGCTAACGCAAAGTAGCATTTCTGCATTTTACGGAAATGGCGTAGCGTCGGTAAAAAGGTTTTCTCGGCCGTCCAGCAAGACGCGATGGAAAAATGGCTTACCCGGACCAAGTCCTCTGGCCCAGCAGCAGCAGCAGTGAAGACGCCGCCCGGCTCGGTGTAATGTGGGTAATGAAAATATTTTATAATTAATCACACTCATCCCCACAACTCGCCCGCGCGCGCGGCTCTTTGGAGCTGCCGTTTGCAATTCCGACCATAATCCGCCTTCGCACTTTACAGCTTTTCGTAGCGTGCGTTCTTCGGCTTCTAGTTTCGCTGTCGCCGTCTTGTGCCCACTATTTCTCCCGCCCCCCCCCCCCCTCCCCCCCCCCCTCCCTCGCAGTTGCTTTCACAGCAGTCTCCCCCCCCCTCCCCTTGTGCCTTGTGCAGCACGTCATCTTCGTGCCCGTAATTTATTCAAAACAAGTGCGACCTCAAGTCTTTAAATTAAGCGAAGATTTACGGCCACGCTACATTCCCGTGCCATCCCTGGCATGGTCTCTCCCCCCCGAACCCCTCTCTTCCTGCTTCTTTTCTTTCGGTCATCATTATTGTGAGCGAGCGAGTGTGATACTTTGTGACGGTTTTGTTCCTACTCTTCCTGCACTCACCATCCACAGAGAGAGCGAGAGAGAGAGAAACGTTTGAATGGCATTAATTTAGGAAGCTGAAAATGAATTTAAATCCATTCCTTTGTCGCCGTCGCCGGCCGCCGCTGACGACGAAATTGTTTTTCGCAACCGCAAACGCCACCACCAGTAAATGAATCAACTGAATTCAAAATGTGGCGATGCCGGACCATCCCGCCCAACCAACTCAAACGCCACTGCTAGGGCGACCAGGGCAATAAACAGTCCATCCTGGCTTCTCACACTGCAAATCTCACCGCCAACCTCTCTCACCGCGTAGTGATGATTTTTAACAGATTTCCTTTACCACTTTAATGTAGTGTTTAGTTGTTCTGCTTTCAGTCGCCCCCTTTCCCTCCCGGACGTCATCTCTCTTCGTGTGGGATGGGGCGGGAAAGTCGCAAGTTTTAAGTGGTTTTTGAAAGATTTTGAGGTTGTTTGCTATGTAAACATGACACGGGCAGACAGAGATGGTCATCGGCGACATTGTCATCGGTCACATTCTTTGTTCATGCAGTGGGATGGAATGGGAGAAGGAGGCGGGAGGGGGTTGCTAGGAATGTGGGTCAAAGGGGCAATATGAGCCCTACGATCATACAAACAGGCCATTAGATGGTTTAGAGCTTGATTCGACGAACTCTTTTGGCAATGTGTTTTAAAGTTGACGTTTTGAGATGATTTCATCAAGTAATAATTTTCTGACAAGAAGAGGCTTTGCTGATCAATAATCTCATGTAATTAATTCTGCATCAAGTTTTAATATTTAGTCCTTTAAATCAACGGCTAGAAGAGATTGTAAAAACTAGCTTTCTGCTGTATCTAACAGCACTCCTTCTCTTGTCTAGAGTCCTAGCTTTCACTACGGTAGATCAGTTCTCGATGTAATTTGATCCCAGATCATGTCTTATAAAATGCTCCAATCATCAAAAATGAAGATTGAATAACAACTTACCCTGACATTAGTGAGGAAAAAACTTTGTCTAAAACTGTGATATTGTTAATGCTCCTTTCTCTTCAATTTCAATATACAACAATTAAATACTGTTTCATAAAAATTTCCCATTTCATTTGACAAATTATTAACATTCCCTTTTATTACGCAGCTCTATAATACTTTATGAAATGATCCCATTTCCGTTCCGAAAACTAATTCAAACACCCCGGGGCAATCATCTTCACGGGCGCTTTTAATTGTTCTATTTACACTATTATTCATTTCACCTCGCACATTCCTGTCGGCAGATCACTCGACACACCTTCACTCCACGTGCAAGCGGACAAAAAAACAAGCTGCCACAATTTTCCCCAACCCAATTCTCTGCGCCCCAAAATTCCACCCCGTACTGTGCGCCGCTGGAAGCGCAAACGTTTACCTTCGCTCCATCGCGCAAAGATGGCCTCGTCGCTGCTGCGCGCCCGGAACTTCGCTTTCGGTGTGCTGCTATCGAAAGAGGAACGCACGAGGGGCCACAACTTTCGCTCACACAAAAAAAAATCGATTCAACTCGGCCCAGTGAACGACAATGTCTAACGAAACGGTTGCGGCAGCTACTTTTTACGATTTCACGGTCATTCGGCGCTCGACGGCGTGTCGATGGGAAACAATCGGAATAGACTCGCGCTCTGCCCGCAACCCTTCGGGGCAGAAGAAATTGTTCGATTTCCATTCAATATTGTCAATTCCTGTTGCTGCTGCTGCTGCTGCTGCTGGTGCCTCATGCTGACCGGACGAACCGCCCGCCGAGGGTACGATCGGCCGAAAAGTAATACTCACGATCGACGTTGAAAAATTCGAAACCATCGAAAAGCACCTGCACGTGGGAATGAGTCGAGCAGTGGAGGGAGTTAAAACAAGCGAAACCAAACGAACGAGCTTCTTCAGGTGTACCGCCGGTCCAGGAAAGGGAAAAGAACTCGCTTTTCCTAACCGTGCGATGCATTTCAGCCCTTTTTCGGGTTGCCATAGCGCTCCTCGCAAGACGGGCGTTCGACCGTGCTCGAATGTGACTGAATGCAAATTAGATGCAACGGCACTGCACTGTAATGCACGTTCCCCCCGACTGTGAAGAAAGAAATGCAAAAAGGAGAAGCTGACTGCAAAAACTCCCTCGAAACGAAGCGGAAAACAACAAAACCCTCCGCAGGAGGAGGAGAGTGTGTGCAAGCGCGCGCGCCCTTGCGTATGATGCAACTTGCCGGCGGCAGATGAAAACGCGCACAAAAACAAATCCCAGAACAGAAATCACACACAAAAAGCCGAGCCAGAAGAGGCAAAAACACGCCAAACAACAGACGGTGCGCTGCTGCACGGTTTTGCCCGGGCCCGTGATTGCATGGTAATGCGCTTAAATTAAACGACAACGGTTATGTGGACGACAACGGCCCGCCAGCGAGCTTGCTTGCTTGCCGTTTATTTTTTCGGGCCGATAAAGTTAAATCTTAAATATGATATTAGAGCTTCGGGTTGTGATCGTTTGCCGGGAACTGGAGCCCGGTGCAGTTGGGATGCTAGTTAGCGTACGTTCTCTTTAGGTCCAAAAACGGTTTGGCAAACGAGGTTAGATTGAGAAATTGCGCAATAAAGCGGTTAACGTGAAGGCGTTTGGCCCGGGAGCTTATTGCACCAAGCGGCACCAGTTTGCAACTTAACGGGGGAGGCTTGCTTGGGCATTGAAATTTCAGCAGTTGATTAAATAAATGTGTTGGCAAGAATGTTAAACAATGAGGGTAAGTATTAAGAAATGCTATAATAAACAATTTGATTTTGAAATGTGCTTAATAAGTGCGGTATACTATTTTCCTTTTCATTAGTTAGTAAGCAGTCTAAATAAAGTGAAGAGAATGAAATTCAGTTAGACTCCTTTTTGACATAATAACACAACAAAATGCATTGCAAGCAATACCCCCTTACAGCTAAAGAAAATTTCACTATCAAGATCCTGGCATAGATTTGAACTGGGGCCGGGTAGTGTATGAGATCAAACGTAAGACAATGCACCGTCCTGCTGCTTCCCTCTAGGCAGTTTAAAACACGATCATAATCGACGACAACGATCGATATCTCTTCTATACAGCATGGGACAACTTCTACCTGTTTTAACAAGGATGTTGAAATGCAAAAACCCAGCTTCTTTCCCCATCCTTATTAAAGCCAGTGAACCAATCCTCGGTGGGAATAGTTTGCTCATTTATTTTCGACTCATTTTCCTAGCTTCGTGAGAAAACCATCAAATAATTTCCCTTCGATCGAGCGAATCATTTTCCCATAGGCACGCTTCGTTATCGCTTCTTTATTTAATTTTCCCACCTGCCTCGTCTTCCCCTCCCCCAACCAGTTAGTGCAAAACAATGCAACCTCCAGTGCAGTTCTCCCGCCAGGAAAAACGCCAAGCACGTCCACAGAAGCTGACTTCAAAATTCCATTCCACTTCCCTTCCTAGCCACACTAAGAATTCATTTAAACGCGAATAGAAGTTGTGCAAAAGCTGAGGGAAGGCAATCTCCAACCGATCACGCTCACGATTAGCTAATCCAGCTTCTCCCCCGGCCGTTATGGATCTCAAACTATTTGCTATTCAGCATTCGAGCGGGCGCGGGCGATTTTCGATTGCCGATTGCCCAAACACGGGCAGGCACGGATGCAGGATTTTTTCCCGCCAGGCACACGATTTTTCAATGCACTGGCTAGGGCGGGGAAAGGGGTTTTGCCATTGTGCCTGTCCGTTCACTGTCATTATTATCATTATAATTGGCCCCGGCCAGGGGTGTGCATCCGAAGAAATAAAGAAGCACCTCAGCTCATCGCTCGTTTGGGCCGTTGGTTCGTGTTAACTTCCTTCCAGCCGAGGCGGATAACAAGCCCACCTCGGTCAGTCGTTGGCACACCCGTAAGCTTCAATTAGAATTCATCTTGTTCGTCCGTTCTTCCTCCGCTGATTTGGCCGCGGCGGTTTCCCATCGCGGTCCGGGGCTGAGGTCTCGCCTGTAATGAGGTGTACTTTATTCATTTCCAATTTGCAGCATTACCGGAATGCTTCGACCTCGGTGGCGGGCTCGACCTGATAAATCTAGCCGGCAAACCACTTCCCCTCGCCGGCTGGCAGTGGCAGTGCGGTGTTGATCTTCGTCTAAAAGGCGGCATCGTTCGTTTGTGTGTCGCATAAACCCAGCCGCCACCCTGCCCCCGTGAGACGCATCGGCCGAGCATTAAGCCTGCCACTTATGCTACCGTTTATGTATAGCGATTTTTGTTTTACTTTTTTTTTCTTCTCGCCGCTCTACTAGGACCGCCCGTAGGTGGCACATAGTGAGCTTGGGTTGGCATGATCGAACACCTCCCCCCCCCCTCTCCCTCCCTTCAGGGTTTGTCAAACCCTGCCCGGCAGTGAATCGGAATGGAATAAATTCCGATAAAATAAGTCAATAAATTATAGAGCGTGCTGTTCCGTTTTGCCGGCGCTTGACAGGGCACCTTCCGCAGGGGTGAACCGGGAGGTTTCTTCTACCCCCTTCGCTGTCTAGGCCGCCGGTTGTTAGCCGCACGGTAGCGCCAAAGGGAGCGCATTTTCTGCGCAACCCGTGCGACATTGAGTCCGTGCCGATCGAAACGCCCACGGGGCAACGGAGATGCTTTTGCATATTTATGCTTGACCTGATGGGTCGGGAGTGTGTGCGTGCTAGCGTGTGTGGGTGTGGGTGGGTCGTAGCATGATGGTCAAATGGATGCACTACCCCCCAGGTTCGTCCTTCCCAGTCACATGCTTCCCAGACCGATAAATAAATTAGGTGCTGATGCATTGAAATTAATTAACTAATTAATTATTCCGAATGGATGGTGTGAAGCGGCCCCGGCTACCACGCGCGGCAAGACGATAATGGGCTTTAATGGGATCGATAGCCTGATATGATTTTGTTTCTCATGCTGTTTTTTTTTGTTTTGGGAAGCAAGCAAGGCTCAATAACTATTAGTGATATCTGTAAAACGAGAATTTACGACAGTTCGACCGTGGCGTGCGTGGCGTGCCGAAAGAACACGCATTAATAAAATTCCACCGGGAATTTGCGTACCATGAACAGTCGGTAAAGAGGAGGGTAGAAAAAATTTCCAGCCAGCACAATGCAACACCAGTTAATGGGAAGCAATTTTCCCTTTCCCAACGCGGCCGAACGGGGGGAGACTCATCCCAAAGCAAACATATGCGCATCAACCCTTTTCCCTACCCGCATGTATGGCTGTTTACATTACGGGCTTTCACGCTTTCATCCGCAAGTTCGAGCTGACTGGCTAATAGTGCACGCAGTCCAAATCCGACTGCGGCATCGAAATTTTAACGACTTCCCTACGCTACCACCAAAAACTCGCCTTTTGGCGGGCATAGAAAAAGGGAGAAAACACGACACAAGCAAGCGTCTTGAGAAAGCCGCCCGGAACATAACCGGAACGGCAACAACGGCCTCGCCAGCAACGAAAAAAAAAGCCAACCTCCCATTCCCCTTTTCTTGCAATGGCCGGCGGTGCGTGTACTCACCGGTGGGAAATGATTTGTCAAAAATTAATTTGTGAGCTGAGGGCCCCGATGCGTACCGCGGTTGATTTATTGCAAACAGATATCCCAAACACGGCACCGTCGGTCGATTCCGATCGTATGAAGATCGAAAAGCCCGCTCGAAGATGAGGAGCCCTGGGTAGAAAGGGCGAGGGGAGTGGTCGTCGCCTCCTCTTGCCATCTTCAGCACAACAATCCCCGAAAAAAAAAGAAGAGAGTATAAATATATATACCTACACCCCATTCACTCGGTTAGGGCGCGACCCGATGCACGACATACAAATGCTAATGGGGAAGCGGTAAGCCTTCTCTGCCTTCTCGTCCGACTTGCCGACCCGGTTTTCCACAAGCCGCCCCGAAAAGGCCCCCGTTTCCAGAGCGGACAGTAACACCGAAGTGCATTAAGGAGAGGACTGACGCACACACACACACAGACACACCGGGCCGGGCGGCAAGCGGGCGCGGTCCCGCAATGTTGTTATTCTTACTCATCAGCATCATCAACGAGTAAACATCAATTTCACGATCAGAAACGATCATAATCATAAAGAACGAGCCAGAGCGAATGTCCGTGATTTTCACATTGCCACCCATCATCCTTTCCACGTCCACGATGGGTTCTTCTGTTGCTGCTGCCCTTCGCCGGCTCGGTTATATTGAGCGGCAGCGAGTTTCGGCGGTGTTCACTTTCTGGCTTTCTGGTCGATTCAGTTCTCCAGCATTTGCTTGCCGGACTGGAGTTTGAATGTTTTTCTCGATTTCGTTTCGATTGTGTTCCTATTTTTTTTAGTTTCATTTCATTTCTGTTTGGAGAAGTGTTGGAAGTTGTAGCGGATTGTTTGTAGCAATAAATTGTTTTATTATTAAAATCAATCAAGTTAAGTTCTTAGATCTCAAGGAAGCATTTAGATACTTTTCTCCAAAGAATGCCCTTAAAGTTTTCTTTCTCATTATTACACATCCCCCAACAAAACCTGCATTAGCCCGCTGCACGACAAGCCACCTATTGACGATCAACCTAACCTTCCACGAACGATAATTCTCACCCACAAGTAAGGCACGCCAGAAATGGGGCCATATTTGTTGAACAACAGCTACCCAGCCCGATGCCCCCACCGAACCATCACGCGGTTCCCAGCGGATGGTCCCGGGCTCGAGCCGGTGAAAAAAAAAAACGAAACGCTAAACCCATCCCGAATGTGCGGCACGATCTCCCGTACCCGTCCCGTTGCAATGCGGCATGAAGGTCAGCAAGCCCATCAGCATCGTGGACCCACACCGCCGGCACGCTGGGAAGCAGCGGCTAAAGAAGATGACAGAAAGGTGCACAAAATAAGATGAAAATAGAGTGTTGGATAAATAAAGGCATACCCCGGGAGAGTTAGCAGTTTGTTCGGGGCACGCCGGAATCGGATGGAATAAATCTCGATAATTTAAGAAACTAGCCTCGGTCAGCGTTGGGCTGGTCACACACACACACACACACACACACCCTGCGCACGGCACAGCACGCCAATCACGCCGTAGGCCGCCTACAAAAAGGGGTTTTCTGCGGTCTGCGTCCCTCTCAGCTGCCTTGGCTGCCCGGTACGGAGGGATACCTGCTGGATGTCCGATCTTTACAAACGGGGCAAAAAACCTTTTCGCTCCACCCCGCCCGGTCCGGTGATGGACAGGGGGCAAGTAAACAAAACATTCGGCGCCCGGACTAGCCACCTCGGTGATGGGGTGAGCCTCCCCATTGCTCCAAACCCCACACCGTTTGCTTCTTCTCTACCCCGAGGCACGGGACCGATAATTTACGAGACCCGAAAAGACCCGTCCCTCACGACGGACCACGATGATGGCGAGGATGATGATGATGATGGTGGTGATGCTGGGTAACAACCGTCCGCGTCTTAACCGAGCCTCCCCGAGAACGGACAGGCCAAACCACTTTCGACCACGCCGCCGCCTTCAAAAGGAACGAAACGATCACTATGACAACGGCAGAGAACGGAGCGCAGTGGAGCGAGAGCAGACCCAAAGCCCAAACGACCGAACGGCGGACATAGCGGCGAGCAAAGGAGGGAGAAGAAGAAGAAAACCCGCCCTTAATCACTTCAATTTCAAAACGGCAAAAGCAGCAAGACCCAGCGAACAACAAAAAGTCAAACACTGAAATTATGCTTCATTTTTCGTGAATTCAAAATTGTATTTCATTCGATTCTGTTTGTTGTGTGTAGTTTTCGCATTGTGTTACCAACTTCTTATGGGGTTTTTTGTTGCTGTTGTAAGTATTATTTCTTTAACTCTCCCTTGCGTTCAACAAGTTCGCTTCCCTTCGCTCGCGTTTGTTTCGTTCTATCTATTTCACCTTCACTTTACTTCTATTTATCTCTTTAACGTGGCATTTCTTGTGTGTCTTTGTGTAACCTTTATCTCATCTCTCTCCCTCTCATTGCGCGTACTGGTTCGTTATTTTCACGTGTGTAATAAATTATTATCTCCTAGTCGAAATGTACAAATTGGAGCGAGTTTACATTGATGCGCGTCTGATGGGGTGATGTGGTTTGCTGTTTCTTTGCGTTTTTCTCCGCCATTGTTTGTGCCCGGGTGTTTAATTTTCATCTGATTTGGTTTATTATATAATTTTGTCTTTTCTGGTGTGTGTGTTTGCGTTTTTTCCTTTTCGTATCGGTAACTTGCAGTAATTAACATTACGAGTGTTTTATTTAGTTTTTTCTTTTCTTCCTGTAATACTTTGCACTTTATCTTGCTTCCTCCTCTCTCTCTCTCTCCCTTTCTATGGCAATAATTGTGAAAGTTTCTGCCCTGCTAATCAGCTTCAGACTCTTTTGTTGTTTTTCCTCATTCCTTCTCCTTTCCCCTTGGTTCACATTTATTGGTCAGTTCTGTTGTTCTGTTCTCCAAAATGGCACTCTCTATCTGCTCCCCCCTCTCGATATACGCATTCTGACCGCTGACGGTAGAGGAGATGGGTACAATTATTGAACGGAGAAAACGGAAAGAATAACAGGTGAGCTAGGTGATAGGGATAAAGTTAGAACAACTTGTTTTTTTTTTCTTCACTTCTCTAGCACGACATACACACACGACGCACAGAGAAGCCGCCGCCCTTCAGGTGGGACCATATTAAAGTACAATTATACATTTCTTAGTTACTTTAACCATTACACGTTGTGCCGCGTTTATACGATGTGCGCATTTTCTGGTTTCTGTGCTTAATTAAGTCAAACTCCAGCGTCCGGGAGTGTTCGCTCTTATATGGAAGGCCATGTAAAAACTAGTATCACGATCATTTAAGTCATATATATATATATATATATATTTAGTCCTATATATTCCTCTCACAGTACGGACGCTACACACCTCCGCCATAACTCTTCCTAACCTTCCTCTTTATCGCCCGCTCGCTTCCACTAACTCTGGTCCTTTTGCATTAGTTTTTTTGTTTTGTTTTCCGCTCGTAAAGTACACATTGAAATATATTTGGCAAATAAGAGCAGTGGCGCAATAATAAAACGGAGTAACACACATCGTAGCTGTTTGGCGACGAGCACCCAAAACCCCGGAAGATGATTCTAGTACAGCGCAATAGCCAGCGGTCTCCGATCCCTACGTCCCTCCTACCCCTTTGACCAGGTCCCTTTCTGTCACGCAAACCCTCCCTTCGCTTCGCTACGTGGCCAAAGAGATCATCGTTAACGTATTTTTTTTTTAAGAGGCGAGTTTATGCTTATGTATGGTTATCTTATACGCGAAACATATTTAAAACTAAAAATCAACAAAATTGACTGCCTTTGTGTGTGTGGCGTTTGACTCACTGACTAATGTTGAAGTAGCGTAACACCGTCCCTATCCCGCCCCCTGTATGTAAATGCGTGGTTACTGCTGTAAGTGTAAGTAAAGTTCTATGTACAAAACGCGCGCTTTGGGCAACTGAAAATAGGAAAATAAAAACTGAGAGCATTCGCGCCCTCCCCCCCTTATTACACGAAATAAGCTCTTCCGTTGCGCCCCATCTGGGGCGTCTCCGGTATCGTGGAGTACACGTGACCAAGCGAGGCACTGGAACGGCTCATGTTGTAGTGCTGACTCATCGGAGCCTCGTAGTGTTGCGAGGATGCGGACGAGGACGATTCGTCCTCGGTGTTGCAGGTGCTCTGGGACGGTGTGCTCTGCGGGATGGCCACCGGCACCGGGACTGGTCCGCCGGGCGGGGCCACCACCGTGCCCGTCTCCCCCGGGCTGATCTTGCACCACTGCTCCAGCGATGTCGGCGCGGGTGTGTAGCGAAGGTTCGCCGGGCTGCGCGTAATATCGCCGAGCTTGGCAGGCACCCGGTCCTTCGGCACGTCCGGCAGCGCGTACCGCAGCTTGTCCCAGAACTTGCGCTCGCCCCAGCACGCCACGGTGCAGGTGCGGATCAGCAGATGCATGATCGGATCCATCGCCACAATCTCGACCGGCGCCGTAAGCACCAGCACGATCTTGTGACGGCGGTGCGCCGGCCGGATGCTCTCGATGACCGACTGGAGTGCCACCCGGAACTGCGGCTGGGACCACTCGGTCTGCAGGAAGTTCATCGACACGACTAGCAGCAGCTTGCGGGCGGACTCGGTCGCACTCTGCAGCGAGTCGGCAAGGAACGCCCCCGGGTGCACGTCGCGATGATGCAGACACACGGAGTAACCGTGCAGCTGCAGCTCGGCGCCCAGCAGCCGGCCAACAAAGTCACTGTCGTGCACACTGTGCACCAGATAGCAGTCGTACAGCCGGTCGGATTCGGCCTCCTTCCGTCCTGCACCGACGATGATTGGGTCCTTCACCAGCCGCACGCCGTACCGTGCGTGTGCCCACAGCCGCACGTCCTGCCGGAAGACACAGGCCAGCGCCACGATCAGCGCCGTACCGATGATGGCCACAAGGATCGCCGCCAGCAACGGCACATAGCCGCCTCCAATCAGGCCGTGACCGAGCAGCACCGTCCGATGCACGGCCGGCGGTCCTTCACCGTCCAGCTCTCCCACGCCCAGCTCACCGCCCGCGAACGTACCGGGCTGTCGACTGTCGCAGGACGCAATCGCATCCGCCACCACCCGACTGTCCGCACAGATCATCCGCTGCAGATCGAAGTTGCCGCTGACGCCCCGAATCCAGCGCTGCATCCGCCGCAGTGAGTCACAGTCGCAGCGCCACCGATTGCCCTCCAGCGACACCCGGGCGAGCGAACCGGTCTCACCAGCAGCCGCAAACGCCTGCCACGGCCGGAACTCGCTGATGCGGTTGTCGCTCAGGTCGATCACCTCCAGAAACCGCAGACTCTCGAACGTCCGCTCGCCGACGAAGCCGATGGCATTGTGGTCCAGGTACAGCTCGTTCAGGTTGGTCAGCTGATCGAACTCGAAGCCGCGCAGCTCGCTGATGTAGTTGTGCTCCAGGTGCAGCACCCGCAGACTCGGTATGCCGTTGAAGGTGCGATTGTGCACGTCGCGGATGTTGCTACCGTTGAGGTACAGCACCTCGAGCTTCTTCTTGCCGATGAACTGGTGGCTGGCCAGCTGCCGCAGCTCGTTGCCGTCCAGATAGATCGTGGACGCGTCCATCGGGATGTGCTCCGGCACCTCGGTGTAGTCGGCGCTGCCACAGTCGACGATGTTCGCCTTCCACGTGTGGTCGTGGTAGCAGCTGCACCGATCCGGACACGTCATCTTGCAGTCGCACGCGTCAAACTCGCAGCAGTGGCAGGTCGCGAAGCAGTGCGTCTCGTACCGGCACAGGAAGTCGTGCGGTCGCAGGTCCATCAGCGGCCGAATGCTGGCTCCGCGCTCGTGCTCCATCGTGCAGAGCACCGTGTCGAGATCCATGACGCGCGGATGCTGCCGAAGGTGGGCCAGCTTGTTGATGCCCTGCAGCCACTCCATCGTGCAGTCGCAGTGGATCGGATTGTCGCCCAGGTAGAAGGCGGGCACTTCCCGATCGTCGGCCACGCGTGTCAGCGCCAACGCACCGATCTCCAGCTTGCGCAAATAGTTCCCGTACAGTACCACCTTCTCAAGCGAACGCTTGGCGAGGAAGGTACCGGCCGCGACCTCCTCCAGCGCGTTGTTGTTCAGGAAGAGCGTCTCGATGCTGTCCGGGATGCATTTGGCATCGACCGCCGTTAGCCGGTTGAACGACACGTCCAGCATCTTGATCTGCAGATTGTTCAGGTCGTAGTAGTTGCCCAGCTCGGTGATGTTGTTCTGGTGCATGTCGAGCCACTCGAGCGACACCGGGAAGTGGGAGTAGTCAAACAGCCGGATCTGGTTGTCGGACACGTTGAGGAAGACCAGCGCCGGTAGGGATGTGAACACGCCGCTGATGTCCTCCAGCTCGTTGTTGTCTAGCCGAATCGCCCGGATCGTTGGGTTCGAGCTGAACGCGGACTGGTCGATGTGGCGGATCTGGTTGGAGGCGAGATTGAGCACGTGCAGCGAGGACAGCGTCACGAACGCGTCTCGCGAGATGTTGGTGATGCGGTTCTCCACCAGTCGCAGGCCAAGCAGCTGCTCGAGCCCCTCGAAGGAAGCGTTGCTGACCGCGCTGATGCGGTTCTTGCCCAGGTCGAGCGATTTCAGGAAGCGCAGCTTGCCCAATCCCTCCGGGATCTCCGACAGCCGGTTGTCGTTCAGGTTCAGATCGTTCAGGTTGGTAAGGTTCTCGAGCGCACGTCCGTGCATGGACTCGATCACGTTCGACTCGATGTACAGCTGGTTCAGCACGTACAGCTCCGAGAAGTGGTGCTGCTCGATGCGCTTCAGCCGGTTGTGGGACAGCGTCAGCGCCACCAGGTTCTTCAGATCGCTGAACGCATTGTCCGCAATCGATTCGATCTGGTTGGCTTCCAGGTTGAGGATCTGCAGGCTGTACAGCTCGCGGAACACGTGCCGGTCGATCTTGGTGAGCGCATTGTGGGTAATCTCCAGCACCACCAGCCGCTTCATGCCGGCGAACGTGTTGCGCTTCACCCACTCGGATGTCAGCTCGTTGTAGGAAAGGTCCAGAATCTCCAGACGGTCTAGTCCCTCGAGCATGCCCGGCGCCAGGACGGCCAGCGAGTTGTTCTGCAGATAGATCTGGCGCAGCTCGCGGGTTGACTGGAAAGCCTCCGGTGGCAGGGCCACCAGTTTGTTGCTGGAGATGTTGAGAACCTTCAGCGAGCCGAGCCCCACGAACGACCGGTCACCGAGCGAGGTGAGCAGATTGTCCTGCAGCATCAGCACGCTGAGCGACCGCAGCGAGGACAGTCCGTTGTCGGGCAGGGCCTGCAGATCGTTGTGGGACAGGTCCAGCACCTCCAGACCCGTATTACACGCCTTACCCGGGGCTGCCGGACCATTGCCCCAGTCGGAGAAGCCCAGCTGCGAGACGTCCGTGAGCCGGTTGCGGGTGAGATTGAGGTGGCGCAGCGAGAACAGCGGACAGAACACGTCCGTCGGCAGGCTCCAGATGTTGTTGTCGGCTAGGTCGAGCCGCTTCAGCTCGGTCAGCCCGCGGAAGCTCTCCGGGTGGAACTCCAGGTTCATCGCCGACCAGTCGGTGTTGTGTGTGCGGAGCGACAGCGAGCGGAGATCCCGCAGCGTCGCCAGCACCATCGAAGGCACGTACTTGATCTTGCAGTACTCGATCTTCAGGTCCCGCAGGCGTCGCAGCGACCCAAGAAACGCACCGGAATGTTGGTTCGCTTCGAGCGAACTTTCGAAGAACAGGATGTCGCTGCACTCCAGCCGCAGCGAGTTGATGCGCTCGATCTGGTACGAGGTCAGGTTGCGCATCAGCGTGTCCGTGCCGCCGATCGTCTTCAGCTTGCAGGACAACACCGTCGTAACGGTGGCCGGCGCTTCATCCTCGCCCGTCTCGTCCAGCACTCGCTGCCATTTGCAGCCACGCGGAGCCACGTCCATGCGGGACATCAGGCTCGAGCGGGCCACGGTCACGGTGACCAAGGCCACCAGCACCACCACTAGCTGCAGGAACTGCCTCATTGTAACGAAGTTTGTGTTTTACCCTACGTTTGTCGTCCTGCCAGGACGCTCTCGTATTTCACTTCAGGCTTCCTTCGAATGGCCGCAATTGCCACACAAACACACTCACAGACTCACACGTGTGCACAAACTCACAAACACAGGACACCCCGTTGGTGTGCACCTTTTTTGCGTTATTTTGGCTTTACTTCTTCGCTTCGGAGCCCTCTCTTTTAGAGCGAAAAAAACAAACTTTTTGGGTGGGCGATACACAACTTTACACTCACAAACACACACACACACACAAGCACAAAGGAAAACCGAAAGATGGTGCCGATGGAGGGAAGGTAGGTTTAGCAGAACCGAATTTTGGTTGGGAAGTGAAAAAATAAAGTCGTAACAAAACGGAAAACCGGGAAACACACGCGCACTCGGGGGGCCCCCAAAGGACGCTCGCTCTAGAAGAAACTTTTCGTCGATGCCGATTCAACTGCCGCTGCTGGCACTCTGCACGTCGGTGTATGGAAGGACGCCACCAGCACGGACAGCATCATGGCTTGGCACCGGTACCGCCCGTTTTCCAGCCGGGTTTTCGCCCGCCGGTCGCACCGAGCCACCGTCGACGGAAACACTCGCTTTCACACGCGCCACACAATTGCATCACTTCGAGCAACACGGTTTCTTCATTACGGCCTCCTCTTTTTTATTTTGCTCGGCTAACCCGCGGAAGGATTCGATTTTCCTCTTGCGTTTCAGCACCACAGCACGCGCACTCCTTCGCGTTTCACTCTTCCACGCCGCACACTATGCTCGTCTCACCGGGCGGAAAACTTCACACACGCTTGTGCTTGTACGACTGTATTTTTGCACAATTTTCACCACACTGCCGGATGGGAAGGGAGTTGATTGTTCCGAATTCTTGTCGTGCTTTTCTTGCGTAATTGCGTCGGCTTCACTTTTCACTGTGCTAATTTTAACAAACTGAAGGACTTGTCGCAATGCCGAGAATGTTCTAGCGTTGGGAATTGGTTAAACTTTCATGTAAACTACAAAACAGTCCTGTCGTTTGGTTTTTCGTTATGATTAAGCGCAATTTTCTTTGCGTTATGGCGGAGCGTATCGGAGCAACGCACGTCCGCTTTCGATCAGAGTTTGTTAACGAATGAACAGCATGGTAAACGCGAAGCGCAAATGTAACGTCAACTCACAGTGAGCCAGCATGGTATTGAATTTTGACCAGTTGTTTCCATTTCTTCCCATTATTTCTTCCCAAAGACCGTTGCGCTCTCTCACTTGCTTGCCTTTTCTCTCTCTTTCTCCTGTTCATTCCCTGCAGCACGAATGGAGCCGAAGCTGAACCGGTTCATCCCGACGAATGCGTGCATTCATCCCGAACGCGCTTTGTTCATCGCCTGTCGCTCTCTTTCTCATTCTCACGCTCGTTTCTCACGCTCTCACGACGGCGGTATCGTGCAAGTGCATCGTGAATGCAGCGACGAGTGAAAAGGAGAGAAGATTCATAAACGAAATAGCAACATCAGGGCGACGGTTCATAATTTTTGGCTCGATCCGCTTTGGTCCGTTCCTTCGCAATCTGCCGTACGAGTTCTACGAAACTGAAAAAGGACCCCCGTTGCAGCGGCCGTGGAATGTTTCACTCACTCTGCGAGCTAATTTCGACTGCTTGTCCACATCCTTGTGTTGAAGAGGAAAACCGAGAACGACAGCAACAAAAAAGGCAGATCACCAAAGTATCCTTGCCCCGTTTCCAGGTAGGACGGCAGTTCCACATTCAAAGCATCAACTGTTACCAAACTAACCTCTTTTCCTTTTCTTTCTTTTAAATCTTTGAAAGCTCATTTGCGGAGGGTTTAACTACGGTCCGGAATCGAGGGATCACCCGTCGAGCAGTTTGGTTGTTACAGGCAAAAGGAGGACATGTGAACACGGAAAAGTCGAACAACAGGGCAAACAAACCGCGCCGACCGTGGCACAATCCAGCCCATCGGAGACGGGAGTAATTAAACAAAAACAAAACCGTTCCCCGGTCCGGAATGAATCGATTCTCTAACTCATCCTCAGTCCCGGGTTCGGGGTTTGATTGATTTGAATTTTTTATCACTTTATGGAATGCAACGAGGCTCAGAAGAGGAGAGAAAAAATCGGAGCGTAGAAGCTTCAAAAACACACACGAATCTAAACTTTCCTTTCGATTGCCAAACACAGCCAAGTCAATGTGGAAAGCATTTCGGGACGGCCCTGGGGAAGCAAATATTTTGATAATGAAGACGATAATTAGTGGCGCAATGGGGTGTTCGGGGCAGAGGCCTTCGAGGTACCGGGTGCGGTTTATGATAGCGTGAGGTATAAAACAATCCCGACTGTAAAAAAAAAAACACAGAGGAATGAAACAACGAGTGATTAATCCTTCCCGAACTGATCACCACCACCACCGGCGAGAGCGAAACACTGGCCCGCGCACCGTGCTGGAAGCAATGGAATGGAATGTCAATGACGAAAATTTGCATATTTTATGTCATCCTCGCCGTGCGCCGACCCACGGAAATATCGGTCAACCGAAAAACGCCAAAAAGGGGTGGCAATAAAGTGCCGTGGCTGTGTGGCGGGGTGTAAAAAGTGTTGAATTTTTTGCCCTTGGAAGGACTTTGTTTTTCGGTGTGGTGTGTTCTGCGGACTTCAAACCAAAATCTCGGGGCACGCACCGGGGGAGTTGACTAGGTGTTAAGTGTTCGACCTCGGGAAAGTAGAGAGCGACATCGAACGGTGGAAAGGAAAAAGGAATGGTTGTAAAAATCGATAGAATTCTTTCTGTTCCCCGCATGCCTTTTTTGTAGAACTTGCGCAGAGCTGTTTTTGTTCTGTGAAGAGCTGAGAGATTTCTTTACAAAATCCCACATTTTCATGTTTTTTTTATAATAAAACCATGTTGTTGTTTGGTGCATTATCGAAACGAAATAAAATGTCATTCATTTGGGTTAGACCAGACTCGAACGCATGACCTGCAGAATGTAATCCACGAGTGCTTTGCAGTACACCATCGAACCACTCTCCCCGCTCCATCATTAAAACATGGTTTCAAGCCAATCGAGCTCAGTCTGGTTCATATGATTTGTAATGAATCAATTTCATTTTCATTCAAATAGTTTAAAATAACCATGGTTTTGTTGAAGAACTGCATTCAGTTATTTGCAAATCAAGCAAAACGCTTATCGTTCACACATCTCAAAGTCTGCACTATACAATTACGCTGTATGAGTCAATCTGGCTCTTATCTCGTCCTTGACATTGTTTCTATGAAGCACACTATCCAACAACACACAGCAAATTCTTATGAATGTGAAACGTTTTGCATCTTTTGTTCTTGTGCAGCGCATCACTATCGCAAAGGATCACTATGGGTACAAACGTTCGTTCGCATGTTTCTATCAGTCTTGGCGCAGTAATGCTTCCATCGTTCCGGTTACAAAACATTCCCGAAAGGTGCTCGAGCAGCGATCGTATCGTACCGGGCACTCGAAAGAATTGCCGTCACATCCTGAAGTGCGTCACGCTGCACATCACCTCAATTGCCTGTGACAATTGCGACAACTGGTTGAAGGTAGCGGGGAAAACCGCTCCAAGTGAAATGTGACCTGATTTCAAGCACTCCTTCGTCCCGTTTATTTTTTGCACTCGAATTTTCGGTAACAATTCTACGCGGACAATTGAAAACTCTTGCAAAGCTTCGCCTTCCACTGCCTGCTGTTGCTGATAAGCATCTTCAAAAGAATAAGAGCGAAATCGCTCAACGTCTGACAGGCCACATCATCGTCCCATCGATCTTTCCTTTGGCGCGTTCTTTATTTCCGCTACCAAGAGGGATCACTTCATTGAGCTAGAGTGCCGGAAAAAAGGGAATGGGGAAGTGCATAAGCACTGCATCATTGTCGCTCGAATAATGTTGCATATTTTATGTTCGGCATGATTTCCCTTTTGTTGCCCGAGGAACAGAGAGCCCCAGCTGGGGTTGAATTCTTTCCTCACTCATGGTAACGTTACTCCCTTTGGAATGGCATATTTAATTCATTGATGTGATGAAATCAAAACAATTTTCTTCTCCCCACCCATGAGGGGGTGCACCATGGGCACAGGAGTGGAGTATTTTCCTTTGCCAGCCCTTTTTTTTCGTCGATTGCCATCCCGACTAAGGCAGGATAGAAATTGATTGTTGTGATACTGTGAAATCGCTTACGATAATAGTCGGAAAAGCCACTCTCGGTCGGTACCGAAGAAAGCCCGGTGGAAACGTTCCCTGCGGAGCAAAAGCGAGCGTAGTTGGGTGAGCGTTTTTCCTTCCGCTTTTTTTTTCTTGCACACACGATTGTGGATGGGAAATGGTGCAGTTTTTTCCCTCTCCATGGCGTTCGTTTATTCGATTGGCCGAAAAAAGCAAATGCCCAGTGCTGGTTGTGGGAAAAAAAGGTTAAGCAAAAACGAAACACAAATACGGTGATCGCTAGACTGCACTCGGGATTTTCCCTTTTTTTTTTTGTTGGAGAGTGTCTAACGGACCACTATCGAAGGTACTATTTTGGGAGATTCGCAAAGAACTACTTTAGCACGTTTAGCTCCGTGTGCCTTCGGCTTTCGGCAAGGTGTACGGGAAATAAATTGATCATTCGTTTTTATTTCCCACTCTACTTAGCCGATATTAGGTTAGGGGTTCGTAGCCGTTTTTGTGTGCTCGGGCAGATTTGCTGGCAAAACCAAAGATTCTCCAGAGGTTGCAGCAAGTTCAATATTGAGATTAGTTTTGGGTTGTTGAGAAAGGGAAGCCTTGTTTTTTTGTTGCTTTTGTGGAATAAAACTGAGTATATAACTGCTCAAAATTGGTGTACTTGCAGCAGAGTTTTTTTAAGGTTGTCTTGAACAATTTAGCAAATTTCCTGAAATAAATCTACTTCAAGTAAGGTATAGAACAGACATTGAAGAAGGCCAACCCATCGGCTGTCGTTCGTTCCGTATCACTCGTTTTGAGCTCTACTTAATTACTTTTTGATTTTTACTAAGCTGCACCTTCGGATGCTTCCGAGATATATTGACAGTGGCGGCAAGAGTTGTTGAAAGCAGAACGCTTTAAATCGTGTCCACCGAGTGCCGTGCCTACCGGTCCCGGCCAAGCCAACGCACCGGACCGTGCCCGAGACGGGAGATATTACCGGGGCCACACGGGGCGAGTCCACATCCTTTCCATCGTCGAGCCCAATCTCGGCATCGTCGAGCCCAAGGAAACACAGCAAGCGCCTACCCCGTGCTACGCTCTCCCCTGTGTGTGTTTGTTGTCGCAAAATGGAAAAGAGTTGCCATCCTCTCCTCCCCTTCCTCTCCCTTTCGAATAGAAAATGCATTTTACAGTGCATCCCAGCACGGTGTGTTTTATCGGGCAACGAAGCATGCAAGCGCATGACTCAATAAAAACCGAGGACCAGGACACACTCGGTCGGGCGTAAAATTGATTTAGTTTATGATATCCATCGGGCTCGGGTGGTTCGCGCGCATGGAACGGTCCCTGCCATCGTGGAGGGCGAATTTCGGAGTCTCAACGTGGGTTGGAAGGGAAGGGGTGGGGAGGATTGAGGGGGTCTATATTGAAACTCGATTGTTTTGTTTGCTGAAATCGAGCGTGTTATCAACTCGTCCGACCGGCACGGTACGGACCGTTGCAGCAACAGGGTTGCACCGGTATGAAGTCGTTTGTTTTACCCTTTCCAATAGTGGGTGGAAGGGTTGAAAGGGTGGAAGAGGGCGGTGCTCAAATCTAATGTCATCGCCAAAATAGGCCGGTAAGCTCCAACAACGGGGGGAGCAATTTTCGGCTCGCTAATTGGTAGATGGAGCAGAAGCGATGGCAATGACGATCGGAACAGAATGCGGCTGTTGAGTTTGATCGAAAGGCCCGATAAAAGGGAGATGCTTTTTAATCTGTGCTCGTTTGTGTTACGAGATTACTTGGAGGAGAAATTTTAAACAACAAAGCTTAAAAAATGAATTTAATGTTCATTGTTGAACATAATGATAACAAACGGAGGCTTCTGCAGGACCACCAACTAACAAAAACCCGACGACAGAGAAACCAATTTCGCCGCCTAATCAAAAGCTCAATTGATTGTGCAACAAAGCATGCATCCGGTAAGATGTGTCTGCAGCAAAGATTCGCACACACCGCCGACAATCGTTCACTTCCTGCAGTAGCACGACCGATCGGCGAACGATTGCTGCCTTTGTGCCGGGCCCTTGCCAGCCCTCAGCCCTCACTTTCTTCTTTTCCGCTGCAAAACATTTTCATCAGCAAACCGCCCGTCCTCCGTTGGCACAAAAACAGAACCCGTTCCAGGCACAACCCGGCCGCTCCAGAACGGATTCATTTTTTCCTGACTTCTCCTGCGTGTTGCATCTGCACGCGCTAAATGGGGAAAGGCAAAGGTTCCGGTGATGTAAGCGACATGTTGTTAACCGTGGCAGAGACATTCGATATCGTTACGGATTTTTTGTGTGTGTGCGACTTTAGCGTTTAATAAGAAAAGTGAAAAATGAAAGGTGAAGCAACAGGAAATCGCTCAATTAAATGCTTTCTTGCGGCAAAAAATGTCACCTGTGTTTTGCAATTATCCTAGCAAAGCAATGCCCGAAAGCAGCTTCTCCACACACTTCTCAACCAAACAATCGGCAGAGAACTGAATTTTCTTTCGTGAAAACCAAAGCCCAGCGAAAGCGCACACAATCTGCCGCCCCATGATCATTACTGTTACAGTCGATTGAAGCGGGCCCGTTCGTTAACTGATCCTGCACAGCACACGAGGTCAGACCCTTTTTCCCCCGGTTTTGCGAGGAGGCACAAAGATATCGATTTACCACTTTCGTCAAAATGAATTGCGCTGACTGACAATGACAATTGTTGGATACTTCAGCTCAAAGTTGTCATTTCGATCGCTTTCGGGGTCTCTCCTTTTTTTTTACTCCTGGTTTCCCTTCCCGTGTTCCCCTTGGATCTTCCGCGCTCCAGTGCCAAAAGCGCTTCGCTTTCCGGTCGGTCGGACCGGGTAAGGATATGGAATTTCTTTCCCATCTTTTTTTTTGTCTTTCTCTCCGGTTGGTTTTTCATCGTCTCTTCCCAAAAAGGGCCGCTTATGCTTCCTTCCCATTTGGGTTATGGTTCCGCGCGGCCCGTCAGTATCGTCGGTAGATCTTCAAAAGTGCAATTCTATCTCCGCGCGCACGGTCCAACCCACTTCTAGCCAGCCGGTGCCCCGTGTGCTCCGATTTTCCTTTTCAACCGCCGTTTTGCTTGACTGTTGATATGGTTGGTGCCTTTTTTGCTGCTGCTCCTGGTTGCTTTAGACATTGCTTTAGACCGCCGTTTTGCTTACAGCGACCGTCTGTCGCACGGTCCTGCAAAATCATGCTGCCGGAGGAATCGGGATCAGATCCGAAACACCGGCTTCTCTCACACGAGAGGAAGCGCTGACATCGATACCCAACATTAAAGCGCTTAGCATGGTCTCCGCCCTCCTTGGCTTGTCCTACTACCTACCGCCAGAACCGTGCGAGAATCTCTGCGAACGTTTGCGGGAAGCAAGAAGACCGTTTCGCCAAAAGAAAAAGGAGGCACACTTACATGATCGTATCGCTGCATTTCGGACGCATTTCGGTAAAAGTATTTTATTGTCACAGTTTTTATCGATTCTTGAGTTTTTACTGCCGCTCGTTGAATGGTGGTGGAGATGGAGAGGGATCACGACCAGGGTACCTCTTCCCATCCCAACCCATCCCTATATCGGATGTCCCTGGTTGCAACGGCTCCCGTGAAAGATCGTCTTAAAATGGCCAGCGGTCAACGGTGTCCGTACAGTGGTCCAGAAGCCAGCTGGGTACCGATTTTCGCACACACATTGGAATCAAATTTCCCGAAACTCCAAACGGGCTTCGGGAGCAATTAATTCGCAACCATCCCGAAAAGCTCTCCGGACAGGGTAATGAAGTTGTTGTCCCGCGGGCTCGATTAATTGCGTGGAAGCTTTTATGGGGCGCGTATTAACGAAACTCGATCACTCCCGGCTGTTCCAGCGCTAGTGTGTGAGAAACAGTCGAACCGCGTTTCTTATCTTCGATGGCAGCAATTAACGCGCCTGATGGCTCTGATCGGTACGGAGATGCAACCGGGTGTTGGGTTTGGAGCTTTTTATTGCACGCAACGGATGCAGACAGTTAAGCCTCGTAAGTCATCTCGCTGCAGAGTTGGTGGCGGTTTTCGGAAGTCTCTGTTGGCAGAAGACATGCACTTGCTTGTAGTTGATTAAGGGTAAGGTGATCGTGGAAATAAAACTGATCGCCAAACCGATCGCCGGTTTTACTGTCGCTGTTGGCCAATGTGTGAGAATTTGGACCAGCACAGTCTTGTCTGTGCGAAAGTGTTTCCCGAAAGCCAAAGAAACAACTTAATTAGCATTTATTTTAAAAGTTCTAATGCTGATTAACGTTCATGGCTCATTTCAGTATTACTGGGAACCGCTTTAAAGTGTTTATTTCAATCAAAAAAGGACTTACGTCCGCTGAAACTCATTTCCCAAGGACTTCCTAAACGTTCAATCTGCATATTGATGCCGTCTGGCTGATAACCGTTTCCTTTTCCCTGCCTGTTCTTCATTCCCTTTAATACCTTCTAATCTTTTCCACTCGTAAGCAGTGCTAAGCTTCTAAAATTTCAGAAATACTCGCTCGCCTTCGTGTTCCAGCTCCAGCTCTACCCAAGAAGCCCTGCAAAAATAAAGGTGAAGCTTCTGCTCCGCTCCAGGGGGAAAAAAGTCTAAAGCCAATCGATTCCCTTAATCGCCACTTGCCGTAATCTTTGAACATCGATAATCCACCCACACGGGTTCTGGGCCTATGTAAACAGGCCATCGACCACCACCACCGACCAGCATAGCAGCAGCAAGAAAAAACAACAACACGATATTCCCTGATTGACTGGTGCAGGTTAGGAGTCTCCTTCTCCCGCCGCTTGGTCGACTGTTTGTGGAACTATTCTACCACGCCGGTTGTGTTATTCCTGTTCTGACCTTTCCGAGATCCTGGGTTTACCGCCAACTACCCTTTTCTCGTCGTGTGTTTAGATAAAAATAATCATTATTCGAAGGCAAACATTTACCTTTCCCTTCGGTTAGCATACAGCAAATGGGTTTCCACTTCTCCGAGAGGGTGTGTTCTAGGGCGTTTTGTTAGAAAACACAGAGCAAGAGAGAGTGAGAAACAGGGAGTTCGTCAGGTGATCGTCCGGGCTTTCACATTGGGCTGCCTGCTTTTTACGACCGACCGACACCAGCTCCAGAACCTCCAAGCGACCTCCAGAACCTGTCCACGCTCGGGCAGCCAGTGGATGTTACAGTTTGCCCCGAACAAATTATCCCCCTGCCAGCAAGTCCTGCGGACCTGAAACCTGCGCTTCGTTCCGGACATCAAAGACAGTTGGAGACGCGCGTTGTCTGGCAAGGGAAGCGGAGTCGTCGGCGGGGAGCATCGAAATGTGAGGCACGCTGGGATAACGCCCTCGGGTACAACAGGTACCCAAGTTCCAAAGATCAGGTTTCAATCCCAACCCCTACCCGGTGCTTCGCTTGACTTTCATTCACTCTCCACTGCCTCGCTAGAATCCGACCCGGGGACGTTCAGAAACGTTCGCTGGCATCCTTGTTCTTTCGACGCTCGCGGGTGTTGGAAAAACACGCCACTTTATCGGACATGCTCTTTGCTTTGACGTAAGTTTTGTGATAAAATTGTGTGCCCGGCTTTCGATCAATCTTCCGCACGGGATGGGCTATTATTATTATTCACAGCATTAAGGATCATCACGGGCGATCTTCGTCCACGGTTTGACAGTTGGGCGAGAGCAGCGGGAGGAGGCCAACGGAGGATTTGGAAATGCACACGATTCCGATCTCTAATTCGGGGCCCATAATCTTGACAGCTCTCTGAGGAAGATCTGATGTGGATAGCAACTGGATCTGGGTGAAGGGCGATGGAATTCGTTCCGTGTTCTGATTGCTGTCCCGATTCTAATAATATCCTAGAGGAATTTTGAAGTGATGTTTTGAAACACATTTTTGCCCTCAAAATATCTGAACAGCAATTTGGCATGTCTTTTCCCCTAACAAGAGGGGAGTGTTTGCTGCACCTACCACCTCAAGTACGAGCGGCGAGCTAATTCCCGTCCTCCAGATGCTCGAAACTAAAAGACAAAATGGCATGAACTTGAGCGAGTACGATTAAATTTACTGCAATTAAAGCTTGGTGGTGGCAAAACTTTGTCTTCGCACCCGTGGGGCCGCTCCATTTCCACGATGACCCTTGTGCAATGAGCTATGATACACACCGCCGCTCCAGACACACAGAAACCAACTCAACATTGTCCAAACTGCCGTATGCCGTGCGTTTCGGGCCGATACCGGGAATAGTTTTGAACCACCCGGGCAAAAGTAAGTTCCGACCCGGACACTGCTTGCTGCGACAACCCAACTATCAACCGCCGACCGAGATGGCGAGTGCACCAAGTTTGGTCGTGAGAAAGTTTGGGTAAATGCTTCAAATCGCTATGCCAAAACCGCCGGCAGGGCTTGGGCGGGGTGCGAAGCGGGAAAGCATGTTTTTAAGGTAAAACTTATGCAAGATAAATGTGCTACAGTTTGATTCTCTGGAGGGTAAGTAGATTTATGTGGTGCTGTGGAAGAGCATTGTAGATTGGATTTGAAAATATTGTCTATTAAATAACACGACGCCTTGCGGTGCTCGTTAGCAGTGCTTCTTCTTGGGGCAGGTCGTGTTAGATTTTTATGCTTTCTGGAACATCCATAAAAAGTTGCACGGTGACTTGAGACTTTCAAAGACAACATTGACGTATTTCAGATAAGTGCTCTCGAGGCGAGCATCTTCCAGTGAGATCTTTGGAAAACTGATACACTCTAGCAGCAAAAAGGGATCCCTGGTCTAGGAACTGTCAGGAAACTTATGTTTTGAGGCCACCCTCCTCTCAAGAACACACACGCAGTGAAACCGCTCACCCCCTGCCAGCAAGAAGCCGCAACTGAGAAAAGAACCCAACACTTTCGAACAATTAAAACTGTTTGCCAACAAAAACCAACACGGTACGTTTGGGAAACTGTTGCCGCACACTGCATTTGCAAACTTTGCCCTTCTTGGCCATTGTGAGCCGAACGGTGTGAACACGCTTTTCTCGCACGCCCAGCCGCCAAGCCCCCAGCCTTTTACCACCGATCGAAGAAAAGATGGGCACTACTTTCAGCCCCCGATATAAAACCGCTCGGGCACCGATCACAAAACTGCTTCGGCATAATAGTTGCACACCCCGCGGGGGATAGGCCAGGGATTGCATAGGAAAACTTTGCACATACACAAAAAAAGGCTTCTTCATTTGTCACAAAAGTCGACACACAAAGGGCAGACGATGCCGGAAGGTGCAGGGAGCAGAGCCGACAAGGGGTTTGCACCTGGGCGGTCCTGGGCACTGGTTGTGACTGTTTTGCGGCCAGCTTCAAGAAGTTTGCGGTGAAGCGGGACCGAGCCTGTCCCTTTTTCCTGCCTGGACCGTGACATCGGCCACAGTGAACAGTGCTGCTGCTCCCTTTTGCGCCTTTTATTTCCCCTCGTGATTAATGTGATTTCTATAGGATTGTCTATTCGCCTACTGTCTGCGTACGTTTGTCCCCAAAATGTTTTGACTTTGACGGCCGAGTGTGGATAATGGCGTAATATTGGGATGATGCGTGCTTGCCGTGCGCTTTTCACCATGCACCCCGGAAGGGGGAGAGAGAGAGAGAGAGAGGGGTAAGACAAACCGCCGACAAACGAAACAGAACATTCAGAAAATTGAAAAGTCCCGGCCCATCCCGTCCCAAAAATTGGTTTCGGCTTCGATCGATTGTTTGTGAATTAAAGCCGGTTTGGGCCTGTCCCTTTCAATTGGAGTGTCCCCCGGAAGCCTACGTACGGTCGCTGCTGCCGATGATGATGAGGATGATGAGGTTCGATGTGGTTTTTGCGCCAACGACGAGGGTTTTTGGCGCGTCCTATCGTGATAAATGGGACAGGGCTGCATTATTTGTTTATGGTTATGTTTCGGGGCATTTTATTCGACGGTGGATGAATACCGCTTGGCTTGCGGGTTTTGTGGCTTGCGGAGAATGGACTGTGTGTGAGCTGCGTGTTCCATAAATCAAAGGCATCTGGCCTGGTCGATCGGACGGAGTTGACTGAGTAAATGGTGTGACATAAAAATTCCCGACAGCGATACCTTCCGATCGCCCCAAGGCCGTTCGAATGCCTGTGTTGACAATAAAAATTAATCAGACCACAAATCCGAGTGGCATATGGTGAGGCAAAGCAAGAGGATTACAGTTTATTGGAAAGTGATAAAAGGGGGAATGCGAGCCATTGGCAGAGCACAGGTGAAGCGTCTCTAAATATTTGGCAATTAATCTTCATTACAGCTGCACAACAATCGCACATCATTAGGCGTAATGAAAGAGAAAGAGGTAATTGTTTCCGTGTAGCTAGTTGCGGCAAAGAAGTCCCTTAATAAAATCAAATTAATAAAACTCTTGAGTTAAACAAAAAAACATCCTTCCCAACAGAATGATGTCTGCTCGCTCGCTGAAGCTTCGGAAGCGAAAGGACACGCCCGGCAGCTACAACATCATCCCGCTCACAACATGGGAAAATAAAACACGAGCGACAAGCTGCTAAAATCATTGCTGCAAACACACAGCATAGACTCCAGTCCTTCGTGGCTGTCTCCCTGCCCTTTCACCCTTCCTCTGGGGGAGGGCAGGAAACGTGCGTCGACTTGACGGGCGCGTATAGTTGCCTCCACATTCGTGCTGTCAGGGATAGTTGTTTTAGCTGTCGGCCAGTTCAAACAACGCACCAACCGACCAGGGGAGCTCGACTTGCTGGGAGCTGTCAAGTAGTTCTGCTGGCAGCAGTAGCAGGACTAGTAGCCGGGTGGGGATCTTGACGGCACCCGGACGGCCCTTTTCCCCCTCCCCTCAGGGGGGGGTGTTGGAGGTGTAACGGAGCGGTGACAGCGCGTTTCGCAAACATTCTGCCGCCTTTCATCCCGCTTCTTGTTTTGTTTTTTTTTTTTGCACATGGGAATGCAATAGAACACAACAAAGAGAGAGAGAGATAGAGAAAAACAGTTCCAAGCATAATAAAAACATTCTGCTGCCTGTTCTACGTGCCTCCGTACCGGGGAGAGTCCGCGCGCTGGAGAAGATGAATAATGTTTTGGTGTTTTAACGATTTTCAACATGTGTTTTTATCACATCAGAGGAATCGAGTATCCTCGAGTCGAGTTTTGTTGCAGTTGCAGTGACAACAAGCGGCAATAACTGCGAGTCGAGTGACGGCGACTTTCTGTCATCCCGTACATTAATCGTACCGGCTTAGACGATCGTTAAACGCACTAGGTGTTGGTGTGCAGTCCCCCGAAATAACACGGATTGCACAAACGTTTGCCTACACCCCACACCCTGCCGGTGTACAAATTGAGCATTAATCATGTTCGTAAGGAATTAATTCATAATTGCGTCTTGAGTGCAACCCCTTTTCGCAATGTGCAAACTTCAAAGGTGGAGCAGAGCCAGTGACGTTTCGCGCCTGACATTTCACCAACTCCGAGAACTCCAGTCTCGCTGATAGATCATTAGCGCTGCTGGGGCGATGCTGTCGTCGGGATGTGATGCGTACCGGGCAGCTGCAAACGGGCGAGCTGTCCCGAAAAAAAAAAACGATCGTTAAACCATTACTGCTACGATCGGTGGATGCAAAACCATTAATCTGCATCTGTGTGCGTACAGTGCGGAGTAATTAGTGGCAACCATTTCGGGAGAAACGCTCACTCAGAACTCGTAAATTATGCTCCCGGTAAGGGTGAAAATAAAATCACACTCCTCTCCCTTCCTCTGGGGTCGTGCATCTGGGTGCGTCTGATGTGGCCAGTTGCATTTTTCGGAGGAAACGCACCACGAAAAACCCACACCGTGCAGTCGAGCCGTGTTGGGTACAGTGTGTTTTGATCGCTCATAAATTTCACACCTTTTGTCACAGTTGCCCGCAGGCATCGCCCGGGTGTGCATCCCGTCCTTCCTGCTGCATTCGCTCAAAAGTGCATTGCCATGTCGCTGAATGCAGCGGCAGTGGCAGCAGTAACAAACAAGGGTTGCGCACGGTATGGAACCTTAAAAATGTCCGATGCGTCCATCCGCACCACGATCGGTGAGGTGCGGCAGGGAAGCGCAACCGGGGCAAGAGGGGCGACCAAAAAGCAATTCATTAAAAATTACTTTCGCAACAGAACCACCCGTGGTGGCGGACGCACCCCGGGACACGGGAAAGATTTCGTTATTGTTCTGCCTTCTCGCCCCAAAACAGTCAACCGAAAATACTGCCTCTAATGCACTGCCGGGTGCCCGGGTGGTAAATCAAAGTGGAAGGCGACCGTCGTCTTCGGTGTTGCGAAAAGCCTGAACAACGGACCCAAAACAAAATCAAAATCGAGAGAGCAAAGAGCAAAAAAAAAAGCAACACTGCACAACGCATGTTGAACCGTAACGCGCTCGGAATGCGAATATCGAAAGCGGCACAAAAAGGTAAGAAATGGTAGGGATGGTCTGTACAATAAAAATGGAGGGAAGGAATAAAACACATTCGACACGACACAAGGCTCGCTGCCTCGGTTGTGCAAAGGAGGAAGCAGGTCCTTAACGGGAGGAGGCTTGAGGACTTTTCCACTGGCGATGACGATGAGTTGCAGCTCGTCGCAAGGGCCTGCGAGCGATCCTCGTCCGGGATGTGCCGTCTCGGTTTGCGTTTGTTGCCAATCATTGCAAACGAGTCACCGAAAGGGAGAAAGTCAAACATTTTACTTTTTCTGATTTTTCAAAGTCCAACACATTTTCCTCATTGTGTGTGTTTTTTTTCCTTTCCGGCGTCCTGGTGACTTTTGAGTAGAATGATTAGACGCATTTTTTGCCTAGTTTAATGTTGCTCACGGTGATTAATATTGTTTCGCTGTCACGGCTTTACAATCGCGGCAGGCAATGGTTCGGGAAAAAGGCTTCGCCACTTGGTTGGAGTATGTGTGTTTTACTGTTTACGAGAGGCTTTGCTTGATTTGTGAGGTACAAATGCTTTCAACGACCTTGGGCTAGGGTTGCCAAAATTTCATTAGTTATTTTATGGTGAGTGAGTTAAGCAGGCGTCATATTGTTGGCTATTTAAATGCATTTATTTCATGACGTAAATTGCTCGAAAACATATTTAAACTAAGTTCAATTTTAATTTATTCAATTCGAAAATTTTAAAACTGATTTTTCTTCTTTCACAACACAGATAAAAATAAATCATTCCTAGAATTCTCAGAAAACTGTTTGAAGAACTGCACCTACCAGCAGAAATTAAACAACAATTTTAAAGACCACACCTGCCCACACACTTTGACTTTATCCTGTTCTGCTTTACGACGCATCCTAATCTTTCGCTTCTCTCACTCTCTCCCTCTCGCTCACTTTCCCTTCGCTTCCCATTTTCCACCTCTTTCGCTCTTTTCTTCAAGATTTGTTCTGCCCGTCACACAAGTCATTTGTATCCCATTCAAACGCGTGTGATGTCGTTTGTTTTGTTTGCCAACATGCACCCCACACGGCTCCGGTTCAATATTCGGCCGGTTTGGTTAAATTAGGTTCCATTTCCTCCCTTCCCACAGCTGCCCCTGTTCCTTGGACACACACAGTAGAAGAATTTTAAATCCCCGTCCCATTGAAGCCGCTCATACCCTGTGCCCGATCCGATGTTTGGTCTGAGATGACAAAACCAAAGACACAGGACGTTGCGTTTGCTCTAGCAGCATCGCAGGTTTGTCACCTTTTGTGTGTTGTGTGGCATAGAAGAAATCAGAGACCCGTATGCCACAGCCACCAAGATACATATTGCCCCTGTGTGTGAGGTCCTTCGACTTAGATGGACAAGTACAGGACCACCTTACTGAGGTGCCGGTGGTGGTGGTGGTGGTTTATACAAAATTATTCGAAACTTTTCAATTCAACCGTTGGCCGAGCGGAGGATGGGACGCTTCGGGCTGTGGGAAAATGTGAACCTGTGCCCTGTGGTGGAAAGGTGGTTTGCGAAAAATTGTACCGAGCAGTCCGCCCGCCTAGGCCGAACGTTGTAAGCGTTTTGTTGCTTTGTTCCGCATGAAGTTTTTTATTTTGTATTGTGGCACAAACTTTTGCATTAAACTTTTGGACTGGGTTTTTTGTTTTTCACCGCCTCTCCCACCGGAAAACTGTTCGCCTGTTACACATCCATCGGTTTGGGCATGGGCTTTTAGCGGTAGCAGTTCTTAGAACACGAGCTACGCCTATTCTACGCGGCAGCAGGTCGAAGGGCAAAGGTGCGGGCTCATGTAAATTGATCTGCTCTGCTAAAACCGTTTGAGTCATTACATCAATAGGCCGGTTTGCCCTGGCTGGCCCAGCGGAAAAGTTGCTCCTTATGTGCTTGGTTTAGAGGCTTTTTTGTACTTTGCCTCTGCCTCGTAACTTTTGTTTGGTTGTTTATGAAATTAGAACCAAACAACAAAACTCCCAGCGGCAAAGGGTAAACTTTTTCCGTTCTTTCGCAAACGCTGGGGGGAGGGGGAGGGGGTCCACGTGGAAGTCAAATGTAAATTAGTCATACAAGTTTTGTTGCTTTAAAGAAGTCTTGACAGCATGAAACAGTTAAGAAGTGAAATAAATGATATGGATTAATTTCCTTCAAAACAGAAATTTTTTTAAGCTTCAACTATATCGTACTCCTACTTTGGTTTACAAACCATTCGAACCACTGTAATTCTAACCATTCGAAACAAACCACTGAATATTTGCCGTGCGATATCTGCGGCGCCCATTCGCCCTCCAACAGCCGCCCACAATAGACGAACCTTCCGGCAAGGAATTATCGAATTTCATCGCGTGGAGCCTTCGCCCTCCGAAAACGCGCCTGCCGCTTGGGCGGAAGCTCTGCTAAACTTTTACTCGTGCCAAGTCATCAATCGAGCCCGGGGGCTCATAATCTACGGTAATGTACCACGTGCCCGCACGCTAGGCGTAGGTTGCGTGGGTTTCGGGCGGTGGTTTGGGGCGGCCTGCTGCACCAAGTCACAAAGCCGTATGTCGAAAACAAACAGTGCGCAGAATTTGATTTGATGGGCTGAAAAGGTTCGCACACGGGGCCGTACTTCCGGATAGCATCCCGACCGCTTACCTGCCATACAAACGGTGTAGAGGAAGCTTTTTGTAAGGGCAGTCAATAATTCTCTTCGCTCGCTTTTTTTATGCGCTTCCGAGGTACACGAAAGCGCTTTTAATGGCACAAAGTCCCGCCATAAGGGACGATGTTCTGTAGGATCGAAAGGGAGCTCAGGTCAGCGACGAAGGTTGCACCTGCACTGGGAAGTTACCTTCGAGATTTAGCTTCCGAACCCGCTGTAACCCACAAAAGCCGGAAGTGAATAAGGCGAAGAAGGGGTAAAAATACAAAAGCTTATCTTTGTTCGCACGCCAAGAGAGGAAGGCATCTCACCGTGAGAGAAGAATTGGGCTGTGGGCGGTTGGTCGGTGGAACAGGAATTGCATGTGTGGGCTACATTTAGAGATAATTGAAAATCGCTTACCCATCGACATTGGCCGTTGGCGTCAGGATGCAGGTCAATCATCTGGGTGGGGCAGGGAGCTTGGTGAGGTGCAATTGAACCGTTTATCGTTTGGCAAAATGCACATTACAAAATGCAGCACTGGGGCAGTGGCGTGACTTGGTGATTGTTGCAAAATTGATAATTGATTTAATTACTTTAATTACATGAGAATGGGAGGCGCGCTGGCGAGAAACTTTACTTTAAAAGTGAAATGATTTTAAAATATTAGGATTTTAATAGTTTAAGCCTAAGGATTTCAGCTAATATTACATATTATTCAGCTTCAGCTAGAGACTTGCAACATCAATTTGTTTATTTTCATTGAATTTCTTTCTTTAATTTCCTTTCGTTCGAGAGTAGTTTAATCTATAAAAGGTAGAGGTCCTGCAGAAGAATCTGAACAAGGAATTATTTAAAATTAGTTCAATAATCAAAACAGATTTTAAAGCAAATTTGATATATTTAATATTCCAGTTCCAGTAATGGTAAAAATTACAAATAATGAAAAAAACAATTCCAAATCCGTGATGTTAGTTTGTTAGGTTCCATGCTGTTAAATTGAGTGGTATCAGTTCCTTGGATCGAAATTGGTTGCAAATCAGTTTTACAAATGTCTAGACCAGACTCAGAAACGGTATGGATTCTCAAGTTTTAATGAACCTAGATGGCATCATGTTTTAAGACAATTTTATGTAAATCTAGTTCCATGCCAAAAAAGGGTTTTGCACAGGCTTACCAAAGAATTTAAGAAAATAATCGATTTCAATCAAATGAAATAAGGATTGATTTAATAAATATATCGGGATTCTACTTAGCGAGGTAAGTTCATCGTTTGCCTCGTAATCTTCAAGACTGCATTTCAAAGCATTTTGACGGAAACGTAATCAGTATTGCGCGCATGTAAAAGATATTTTATTTCGCCTTCGTAAATATTTGAGAAATAAAATAGATTAGCTATAAACTCCAAAAGCCTTTTTATGTTTCAATCATTATTCGAAGCTAAAACAAAATGCTTTGTATGTAGAGCAGTGAAAACCCTAAAGGTATAAATAAACGCTTTAAGTAGCATTTTTCCTATAAAACCTCTCAATCTTTTGCATCTGCTCATCACTCAATCCCACGAGAAGTAAAGCAAGCATTTATTTAAGGAATGCATCCTTCCCACCGTTAATGACGCACCAATTACCGTTGCACTCGAGCCCGATGACCATCGCAATCGGTTAAAACGGAAAGGCGAAAAACAATCACAATTTAAGTACAGAATGCTGTTCACGTGTGTTGCATGTGTCGCCTCGCCCCGAAAATGGAACCACCGATTGAAGAATTAATCAACTCGCGCGACATTAAGCTCGATGCCGTTTCGGCTGCACCGCATGCATTTAACTCTTCCCTCCTGCTCCTTCGTAAACTCGGTGCGCCCAAAATAGCTTCAACGACGTGTTTATGGTACAAATGGAGATTTTTACTTACACACGACCAGCGACCGAGGAAGGTGGAAGGTTCGCGGGAAATGCTTTTAACTTTTATTGATCGTTTTACGCATTAGAGAACGCAACGCGAGTAAGTCACCAGGCGGTGAGGCTTCATAAACGCACCAATACAGGCGCACACTCGAAACGCACGGGAAAACATTAATAAAATCTGATCCACGGTAGAAAAACAAACCCGTCATGTTAGGATGGAGCAAACACGACACGGCTACCGGTGCGGCTACGGTGCTTCGTCCGTTGGTCACGAACCGCAAAGCGCATCGTGCTAGCAGTGCATTAATTTGTCAGCGGTCATGTTTTGTCGACCTGGCAAAGAACATGGCTGTTTTTGACTGCTATCATCCTCGCCCGTAACGCCTGTTTTTGTTCCTGCATGCCCGGCAGCACTCGGGCAGCGTTCTTTACTTTGCAGCTTCTGCACCGTGTAATCGTTTGCCACATAATTTAATTTGCACTCGCTTTGTGTGCAGCTCTTAGGGAGCCAGCGGAGATGCTGACATTTTGCAAGCATCAGTAGCTCATCAGCAGCCGCTGCCGGCGTGTACCGGCGGTGCAAGAAACCATCCGTCAATGTTATGCCAGCAAACATTAGCCCGAGCGCACGGAGCACGGGCAGAGCAAGAGATTTTCGTAAGCTTCGGTAGGGTTTGCTATTTTTTTGCTGCCTCTCAACCAAGGGCTGGAACAGACCTCCCCGGACCACCCCTGGGGGGGGGGGGTGTTTTGCGTAATGAATGAAAACAAAAGTCATTTTTATTACTCTTAATATCAATTTACCGGTACCGGTTTGGGGCGGATGAGAGAAGAGAGCACTTGGATGGTCCCTCTCCGCATCTACGTTTATTTGTTGTTGCTTGTAAACTTTTCCAACAATATTTTTCCCTTGCTTTACTGCCCTCTCCACCCACATCCCCCCAAATCGGCACTTGGGTTGAGAAGTCGCAGTAGCAGCAGCAGTAGCAGATAAGCGAGCACAAAAGTGCCGAGATCTTGGTTACTACACTCGCCTGCGCCTGCTGGAAAGAATAATACGACCGGGCGGGATGGGGTGGTTGTTTTCACAAGCCATGATATTGTTATGGAAATCAACTTAACTTTTTCAGCTTGAATATTTTATTAGATAATAGAATGATCTCCGTCATCGTTCGGCAGCACCACCCCCTTGGCCAGCCAGAAGGTGAAGTGAAGCATTGAATGGGAAATATTGAAATTTACATTTTTAGCAACGATTCTTCGGCCGAGCGCTCGACGGTGAAGCTGCTCCAGAATTGGGAGGTTCACGGTGCTAAACTCCACTCAGATCGAGTGAGCACGAGAGGGACACAATGAGGGGGGGGGGGTAAGAACGAATCAACCAACATCACAACTTGACTGAATGGAAATTCGAAGCAGAGTTTATTTTGCTAAAAAGGGGGGAGAAAAAAAGGAATCGGAAGCGCGAAGGAAGCGTAACGCGAAACGGATGGATGATACGGCGAAATGTGTGGCAAGCTCCCATTTGGATGCCGAGGTTGCGGGCGCTTATTCGCCGCCCAAACCGCTTCCAACCCTTGGCGATGATGATGATGATGAAGCGCGAACATCGACGCGAAACACCCGACAGGAAGGTTTCGGGGCCTTCCCTCCCGGATGCGGGTCAAGCTCGCGCAGGGGCCAAGCATTAGCATAAACTCACCCATTCGGAACATTTTAATATTTCCATCATAATGTCTTTATTGCTTTATTGATGTAAATTTAATTGTTCGATGAAACGGTCGCTGACGCGTTGATGAGGTTATCGGGTTGAAGAGTGTTTTGCAAAATTCTTCATTCTTTGACTTTTTCGGTGTCGATGCATGTAGTTTTGGGGAGGAATACGAGAATACTACCAGCGATCGTAAATAACGTCTCTAGTAGCAGCAGAACTTTTGCCCCAAAAGCAAATCTAATTAAAGGACCAACAAATTAAAAGCTAAGAGCAAAGTTTTTCTGGCCAGCTTGTGTGCCGCCCTATCGCAATGTCTCGGCAGATAGTTATGGCACACTTGTCTCGGCCAAATGGCCCACAACAAAATACATTTCGACCGCCCCTTTTTTCCGCCGGAAAGGAAAAGTCAATACCTAGACACACACACAGAGGAAAACTCAAAAACAAACACACACTCACCGGGTGCAGACTCGTGCTGGCCAATGGGTGGAAAATTAACTTGCCTCGTAATTAACGGGCGTTATTCTGAACGCAGTAAGCCGTGATAATCAAGTACCATTTTTTTCTGTGCTCACCATGCAACTCCTTTCAGGACGGGGAGGGCTGCCTCACGAGTGTGCGCTTTCACTTTTCTTCCACTGCGATGTTTGGTGTGTGTGTGTGTGTGTGGTGCTGACTAAAGAACAAACACACTATGCCGGTGGGAGGTCGTCACTGCCCTTGCTGCAGCTTCCAGTGATCAAAACAGCAAACCAAAACAGATGGAAGAGGGAAAGTTCACCGGAACGTAAACATGCTGACGGCCGGGTGGAAGCAGTGCTCTGAGGACGAATAATTAAAGCGGGATTACTGTATTGGATTAAAAAGCTATAACCGTGCCAACACAGACCACCCCGTCTGTGATGGTGATGTTGAGAGAGGGAAAAGGTAGAAAGTGTCTAATCCTTAGCATCAAGACCGGGCCCGGCTTTTCTCGGAGGAAATTCGGGGGAAAGGCATTGTCCACTGTTGTGCAAAACAGGCTGTTTGTGCCTAAATACACTGCTGCAACGCTGACAGATGGACTCGGGGTGATCTGCCCGGTTTTTATCAGCCAGATAGGATCAGTGCATTAGGCCAGGGTCATCGGGGCACTTCAGGGCAGATAATGGGCGTTCGTATAAATCAGACGGCTTTTGCAAAGCGTTGCAGAACCGGGAACAGATGGAGCTTAGGTGGTATGAATTGTTGTTGACTAAATGAGGTAAAATAATGTTTTACAGAGAGAAGGAAAAGGAAGCTATAGTATGATAAGTGGATTCAAAGTTAAGCACTGTGTAGGGAAGGCTTCTTTAGAAATAGGATACTTGGGTGAATTTAGCACATTAAATGTTGCAGTAAGAAGTTGAAAGCAAGTTTTTTCAAGAATTTCTTCATTTCGGTTGAACCAAAAGAAGAGATATTCTAGGCCCAAAATCTTGATCCTAAGGAATTCGATTGAGAGATCTCCCTAATGGATGTACAATAAATACTTCAAAAAAGCTAACTTATTGACGTGCAAAACGAATGCAAACAAACTGACTGGAAGAAACCGATAGCCATAAAAACAATGCTCTTCGCCAAACACAATTTCTCAATCAACGCGAATAAATTCCCAAACATCTCACTATCGACCCCTCTTTATCAGCGAACGGCCGATCCTTTTCCGATCGCTTGATCGATAATGTCAACCGCTCTTGGAACCGTGTGGTTGGGCGGTTTTTAAAATACCTTCCCTTACAAAAAAAAGGAACCACTCAGCGCGAATTTATTTCCTCGCCTATTTTTGGAGGGACCCGCTGGCCCCGACCGCTGCCATTAATTATTCTACCATGCATGGTGGCTGTTCAGCGGTGCAGAAACTTGCCCATAACCGATCGTTCGTGGTCCCCCGCGCACGAATTTATTTCTTTACCATTCAAATTAATTCTTTGGCCATAAACAAATCGTAAACAAAACCGTGGCGTGGGGCCAAGTTTGGGGGGATGGTGGGAAGAGCGAGCCTGCAGAATCTGCCTAGGAGCGCCAGGTTGCAGAATCGAGTCGTTCTAATTTATTCGTCAATGTGCGTCCAACGAGCTGTTAAGTCATTCGACAAATTAATGGTTCCGGACAGGGAGCCCCAGCGTACGATAGCCGATCATGCGAATCGAGCCGGGAGCTTCGGGAGAGGCTTCCAGCTCGGCGTTTGGTTCGGTTGGAGTAGTGGGTGTTGTGGAACCTAGAACTGTTGTGGAATTTATTCGTCCGGCAGGGCACGATGAAGGTGACGCACGGTTCCAGCTGGGCTTTGCGGTCTGGAATAGATCTTGTAAGCGTTTTTCCAGAGCCCTTGAACAAGAACCCATCCTACCAGCATGTGGAGAGTTGCATTCCGCACCCGATGCACCGGGGCACATTGTTTCGGGCAACTGTCGGCCGCTGCCAAACGAAACGCTCATCAATCAAAATATTTATTCATTCTTGACAAGTACACAACGTCGGGTGTTTCGGCTGCCCAACTGTTACTGGGACGTGTGCTCTAGCTAGTTGCCGCACTGTATGGGTATTGCACGGCGAGAAGCACCGACAGCAGGTCGTCGACGTCGTATCTTGCGGTTCGGAGGCTGACGAACATTGTCAGCACGTTTCCTCTGGACGTGGATTTCGTCTGGCTTTTTCGCAGCAAATGCCTAGACTCACACCCTCCACAACTAGACTGTTGCTGTTGCGGTGTACCGGGCTGTCATGACAGCTCTCGGCGGATGGATCGATTGGCCAGCTGGGGAGGGATTTTGTTTTTGCCATTTCGCCTACTCATTTAGCTCCGCACGCACGTATATGCTAACAGGGACCACCGGATGCATGCCTAGGTTCGCCCAGGACGTAGCCACTCCAGTTTTCGGTCGGCACTTTTCGCGCGCCCAGTCGAAGTTAATCAATCATCAGAATGTCAATTTTTGATGAGCTTGTTTTCGTAGCCCCTACGCATGCCAGGGGAGGTTTTCTTGTGCATAATTTATGAGCCAATGGGTGAGCGAGATCCCGACCACATGCTCCACGGCGACCTTTACCCGTGGGCAGGCAGGCCGTAGTGGAGAAATCTTTATTAACATATCTCAGCGTGGCCCGGGGCTAGAACTCGTATCCTAATGAGAAAAAGATTGTTTTTCTTTTCTTGGGTTGGTTCGATTTGGGTCTAAAATTCTATCCCTCCCTTATCTAAAATTAAAAATTGCGTTTGAATTGAAATGAAAACCGTCCGCACGTGTCGATTGGTTCGTTTGCCGAAATGACGTAAAATCGGAAGGAATTCCCCGCAAGGCGTAAATTCAATCGGGATGCTGCCTGGTTTGGAGAAACTCTTCCCCCTTGGTGCAGTTTACTTGCGTTCGACCTCCTTGACCTTGACTGTCTCAATCCATCCGGCCAATCGATAAAGATCACGATCCTACTGACGACCTGCCTACATAAACCAACCAAGAATACGATCGTTACCGTCGCGAAGGCAGTGCAATAAAGCGCTCAAGTTTAAACCTGCCACGAAACCGTCACCGGCCGTAGATAATTGGTGCCAGTGCAGAACCGAAAAGCCACACCGGCACAGCATGTTCTTCAGCCCGTTCGGTGCAGCAGTGAGAATGCATACCGTAGCGTGGCTGGAAAACACTTGCGCGCTACCCTACGACCGCGAGCGCCTCTGCCAAGTTGCGTGTGCATCTCATTTTAAACCTTTCGTTAGAAACTCGATACCATTCTATCCCACTTTGGGACTTTTGGGGTGCCGTTTTACGCTCGTTCTTTGGGCGTTTCGGGAGACGCAGGGTTCTTTAAGTGCGGCCGGTCTCGCTAGTCAGGCGACGCTGCCAGTTGGTGTTGTGTCTATTTAATTTTTGGAAATTTATGGTTATTTGATTTCCAACAGACCCAGAATGGAGATGGGCGGTGAAGAAGATGGAGAGCCTTCTCGCCTTACGGAGGGTGCGCTCGGTTGAGGGTTGCAGTTCGGAGTTGGAGGAAATGCAGGGTTACTAAATATAATACAAAACACTTTTCTGTGGACATAGTTCCAGTAGAAAGAGAAAATGTCACCCGAACGCACACACACACACCCTTTTCCTGCGCAAGAGGGTCGTTGTGTGCTATGGTCTTAAGGTTCTGCTCGGAGAGACATCCCAAGAATGGGCACGAGAACGACGGAACTGGTTGAATATTTCAAGAGACCCCAAGCGTACTTGCGTTTAGAGAAACGGCAAATACCATCCAACAAAGTTCTGCTTGATTAATAACGGTCATTTGTTTTTATTTCTCGCGCGTTTCGTACCATCCTCTACGCCATCCGGATGGAAGGGACAGACTGGCAGCACGGTTGCGAGCACTTGACGCAGCGAAGCCATCGAAGACTTTTGCTCGATTTCCCGACCCACCCAGCGAAGCTTCGGCTGATGGCGTTCGAGGTTTCAGTTTTCCCTTCAGCAACACGAGACTTCACATCGGGCAGGGAATGGATTGCTGCGTTGACCCCGCGGGGCCATCGCGGCCACGTCAAGACTGATCGAACCGGTCAGTCAGTCCACAAAATGTTACAAGTCAATAAATTTAAAATATCCTCCGTGCGTGTGTGTGCGCGCTTGGAGAAATTTATTCACCGCTTCGGAAAACGAGACGAGAGAAAAGAAAAAACAGAAAAGAAATCATACTAATAACGGGCGACGGCGAACGGCCGATCGGCCCACACGTTGCGGGTCGGGTGCGTTTTGGGCTCTGTATGAGATATTTATTTGATTCGATTTCCATTCAAATTACGGCACCACCATTAAAACATAAAACTTCCACAAAACAAACAATTCAGACCTATGAAGAAAGTGCAATAAATAACACTCGCGACGCGACTGCGGATCGTTGAAATGGAGACTCCAGGCCGCGTGTTATAAGCAGTTACGGGCGCATCATTTCAGCTGACACGCTCGGTCGAGTGAGGTGAGGCTAGAGATGTGTTTCTTCTAGCGCGTGTAGTGGAATGATCTGTTTTCTAGAAGTGCTGGGCTTGGTCAGCGGTCCATAAAACTGAACACGAAACATGGACGGCAGGATTGAAACGAACGTATCCTGAACAATCAATCCAGATCTTATGGCGATGTGTCTTGGTGACTGCAGATCAACATCAACCACAGGTGACATCATTCTCAAAGTGATCGATAAGTTGAGATCTCTAGAAGAATATACGAACGTTCTAGAAATTCAATTTGTTCCTACTTCATGGGTGCAATTAGGTTGTAAACGCATGAAAGATGGGCTGTTTCAGTTTATAACTTCATTTTTGGATAGAAATTGAACCTTTTCTGAAGATGTTTCGATTTCTAATACCGAGAGAGATCTTCTTTGAGCCAAAGTCCACATAAATAGTGGAATTTACTGTCAAACTACAAGAGCTAGCTTAAAATATTTCTCATTTAGAGTGTTCTGGATCGGCCAACTACGAAAATAACTATCGGCATACGACTCCATTCCTAGATCTTCAATGTGTTATATTTAACCATCGACATTATCGAGACATTCCACACTCGATCGTAGTTTTCAGCAGAATGCTTATCCCGACCGCATCATGCATCGCCGCGGATCAAGCCTGTGCGGCATTACTGCGGGAATATTATTTTCAACACCTGCCACTGCCACACATTCTTCACGACGTTGCTGCTCATTAAAATTCATACCAACTTAAAAACAAACTTCAATGTTGCCGTAGTGTCAAATGAGTGGACCCCGAAAAACGATCATTCGCACTGCAGGCGCATATCATCATCCTCTGGCCCGTTGCGTGTTTGAGGCAAACTCCACCAAATCCCATAGCGTTTGGGCCTCCGTTCAACGTCTCAGCCTACGAAGCCTCGCTAGATTTGCTAGGCAGATGGTCGATGATGTGACGTAGCTTGTAGCGCGGAACGTTTTCCACTCCACAAGACGCACGGCCGTCGACAACTTAATTTATTCCCCTCCCATACCATTCTGCCGGGGTGCCGTTTTGGGGGGATTGTTTTGAATAAAAGAAGTCAACCCAAACCCGAAAAGATAGTTGAAGGCGGTAAGCAACACCAACAGAAATCCTCCGTTACTTGCAGCACACATGAGCACAGCCGCAGCCGATCCAAATCCAAATTCCTGCCCATATAAATTAGTAATTCAAGCCGCCTTCAGTTGTCTCCCAGATATGTCGCATCCGCACACCGCCACCGCCATCTGCCCCTTCCTGCCTACCACCCATCGGTGTGAAGCGTGAGCCTTGCTGGAATTTAGAATGTCGTGTGCATGATGGTGACAGTTAACGGGCGAAGTTTAAAGTTTCACACCCAAAAAATCGGCCGAAAGCCGAGAGTGAAATAAAACCACCAACAAACAAGCGGTGCCAAGCGCGGTGGGAAGACTGTTTCGTAAAATTAAGTCATCGCGGAGCAATAAATTCTCCGGACATCAACAATCGGCCATCAATCGGCGGTGGTATCTGGTGCTGGATGGTGATCCAACCATTACATGCGACATTTTGCTCCAGCCCTGACTGAGGCGCTAGCAGTTCAACGAACTGCGCCCTGCAACGTCCGACGTCAAGTTTTGTGGAAATGTCCAAGGACGTACCACCCGGAGGCGACTGAAGCTGCCACAGCCGCAGAGACGCAAACTTTTGGCGACATTTCGTCGCGGTTTTTCCTTCGGTGGACCGCAGCCAGTGTGCGGTATCGCTCTCATGGTGCACTATACATTATTATAAATGATGCCTGAAAACTGCATCCCGTGCACGGCGCGGTGCCTCGGAGCGGCAGCGGAAATGTAGCGGTTTGGTATCTTGACAAATAACTTTCCACTTGCTGTCAGGGCAGTGGAGAACATATTGCTCCGATGACAGCGCGTCACGGTGCCGGTGCCGAGCGATGAAACCTACCAGGATGGGCCGGAGCGTGCGAGAAACACGCCCAGACCCAAACTATCTACCCCGGGAAGTATTTTTATCCGACCGGCAGGCAAAACGAGATCTCCACGAGCGAAAACCGGCCATCACGCTCCCCCCCCATCGGTCGGGGCCATTTTTGAGTAATGTCTGTGGCAGTGTGCACCCGCCGGGACGCCCAACAAATTGCTCCAGACGATGTACTAATGGAAATTAATGACAATGAGGAAGGAAGTTTAAAATCAATTCCCTTCTCTCCCATGGGCATCTCCATCGGCACGCCGGTCCATGGGCATCTCGCACATTGGCGCTGCATTAACCCGGCCTTTCTTCAACCCGGCCCGGGATTTTCTACTTCGGTGGCTTATGATACTGTGTGTGTGTGTTGGCCTGCTTGCATACACCGAGCATGTGTTTTTGTTTGCTGGAGCTGAAAAATATCACCCACTGTCAGCGGTGATTAATTTCTGATGCGAGAAATGAGATGATTACTAAATCGATTTGCTGAAATGTGTTTATGAGTTACTCCTGCTGTGCAATTGGAGGAGAGCGACTGGCCCGTGCATGTGTGTGCTCGGCCCCATGTCAGTGCCAGACTGTTGAAAGGTCGCTTAAGATGGATATATTTGCATCAATTATTCATTTCGATCCATTTTTCACTCGCACGGATTGCGCTGCATGCAGTGCGTCGTTGAATGCGTTGCTAGAGCATCGAAGCGTTCGGGCAGGAAGCTTGTGATCCTGCAATATTTCTATCCCAGACATACTTTATTGGCAACATTCTGTCCGCAGAGTTGACTTTAAGCCAAACAAGTTTGTTTTGTGTCGTAGTTTTGGGATGCAAAATTGGGACATTCTGAGCCAAACTCCAAAACACTTCTTCAAAGCCTCGGGCATCCCAGCAGTTTGCAGTGTTTCCTGAAAAAGCGATGCATCATCAAAGCGTTGCGGAACAAAAAGACTGATCTTTAACATGTTTGCTTAATTAAGCCGTACGGTAACGTCCTACGTAACCGTCCGAGCTGGCATGTCTATTTGCACCTTCTGGCTAGTCGCATTCCTCGGACACTCTCGGTGCTCCCGATGCTTCCCGTCGTCCTGGTCGTCAGGCACTGGCCCGGACTGTAAAGAACCGGTTGCACCCTGGACTCCAGTGTACGGGTAAGACTCTTCCCGGCCAACCATCACGTTTGGAGGTGCTTTTTGTTTCAAAGTTTGTGGTCGGAGCGGTTTTTGTATCCCTATGCTCTTCCTGTAGCTTCCTTTGCAGCCGTTTTGTTTCCCTTTGCTCTTAGCCAGCGGGTGCTAATGAAGAAGATTTTTTGTTTGAATTACGCCGATTCGATGCGGCTGTTATGGGAATCAGTTAATTGGTTGTAATTAGCGCCTCGAGTGTCTGCGTCGTGTCTCGCCGGTTTTTCGGGCGGATTGTTGCTTTGTCTTACTGGCGGGACATCACAGGACGCGCACCGGGAAGGAGATACGATCCAGTGATCGTCGCTACCCTTTTATCACCTTTCTGTGGCCCACAACGCGGGGAAATCTGTTCGCGTGTTTGTTGGACATTGGTTTCGATTCGTTGGTCGATTTGTTCCGGCACGGCATTCGGTACGGTTTGTTGTGCCATTTAGAACCATTATCGTGCTGCCTGGAAGGGGAGGGCGGTTCATCAAAATGCATCTCTGGACCTTCAAATGTCGTGAAAGGCTTACGATGCATAATCGGCACCTGTGTTAGGCCGTGTGGTATAATTAAATTTCCTTCAGGACTCGGTCCAATGCAACTCCAAACCGTTCGTCTGCGAACGGGAACGAAGACACGGTCGCAGTTCCAAAGAATTTGATAACGTCACTCGGGTGGCCTCATATCGCCAGAAGGAACGGACCACCGTGCCAGTCTCGCCGTGTTATTTTGAAGGAAGTCAATTAGGAACGGAGGAACCAGCAAGCGGGACACGAAATGTACAGAAAAACGATCCAATTTATTACTTTTGCACTTGCAGCGCGCACCAGCACCGAGCAATGGCCGCAAGGAGATTGCACTGCACAAGATGGATGATGGCCAGCCAGCTTTTGATCCTTCATTTGCACCGTTGAAGCGGTGGGTGAAGCAACTACAAAAAAAAAAAAAAACTCGCAGAGTCGTTGACGTTCTGATCAATCCCCTCTTGGTTTGGCGGTGAACCGACGGGGGAAAAATCCACCCATCCCGTTTCCTGCGCTAAATCGGCAAATCGGCTGCCAAAAAGTGGATTGCAACGGACTAACGGTAGCCTCCGGGGTGCTGTCCGGGGGTTTTGTGTGCGCGCTGCAAAAGCAGCTGTCCGGGCTGTCCGGGAAATGGCGTCGAGGAGATTGACCCTTGCAATCGAATCGTGACGGGAGATGTTAATTGAAAAACTGTCGGATTAAGTGCGAAATTTGCGCGGATGCAATATTGTTGCAAAAATGGTTTCATAATATTATTATTTGGTTTTAAATACGTTTTATAAATCGAAGTGATGTGAGGAAATTATCAGTTTGTGTAATTTGGTTTTACTTGTGCTAGAATTTTCGTAAAGAACATTTACAGAAACGATCTCACACATCCCAAAGTAGAATCTTCGCACCCCAATTCGCACATCTCAACAGCCAGGGCATAATGTGCGTTATTGTGCTGCGAATGGACCGTTGCCGACGGAGGGCGGGAAGAAAGCGAAACAGAAAACCATACCACGGTTTTAAGCCCATCAAGCTGCACTTACGTGATGGCCTAAACTACTCTTGGAATAAAATCGGCACAAAATAAAAGTAAAAATCACTTCACCAGTCGCCTGCGGGTCCCGCGCACACTTGCGAACAATCGAATTCTTTCACCAAATTAATCCACCGCATGGGGTGATCTCATCGATTGGTGCCTGTGCGCAACAGATTCTGAAAAACGCCGGGGCCTGTTAATATTAACCATTCTCATCCGCTGTGAAGAGCTGTGAAAATCGACAGGCGGCCGGAGGAGTGCGTTTTTTCTTTCTCTCCCGAACGCTTCCAAACGGATCAAACAGTGTTTGTTTTGTGCCGGCAGGCTGCACATTGTTGCAGTTTTGTTGCAGTTCCGCTCGAGGGTTGTGCTATTCAGAAAGGGGAATTGATCCGATGCGGAGCTATTGAAAATATTGGTTCAATTGGATTTATTGAAACATTAAAATAAACGTAGAAAAACTATTAAACAAATGGATGTTCTTTCCGATTCAACCTAGCCACCAACTAAACGATTTTAGTTCTTCCAGTAAAATGGTTAGATTTGTAGTCAAACAAAGCTTTATTTCACTGTCTCTCATCCCAAGCCAATTCAGCCGATCAGTTTTCCGTCAAATCCGTTTACTTTTTCAATCCATTGCATCATTTCAGCCAGGTTTCGATCCTTTCTTTTCTCTCTCTCGCATCGCTTACCATCGGTAAACAGTCGCCATTTATGAATGGTATTATTTTGTGATAAAATAAAGCACGAAGGGTAAAACAACATTGTTGTCCATCAAGGGATTGAGCCGCAGGGTGGCAAAGACGGTACAAAACGGTGTTAAAAAACAGCAACCGGTGTGGAGGAAGCTAAATTTCACCAACGGAACGAGAAGATCCTAAGAACGAAGGATGGATTGGTACACACTCGCTGCAGAGAAAAATGGGCCCGGTGGCGGTGGTATGTTTTCTTTAACTCATTCAACCACACCAACCGCCCGTACCGAAGATGAATACGCTGTCTTATCTCCGTATCCGTTGGACGGTTTCCGCACGGTTCCACGCTCCCCTCTCACTCACTCACCCCGTCCATTTAACGAGATTAGTTTTCACCCGATTTTTTGGGCTTTCGCTCCGGGGCCAAACGGGGCTTCACGGGTGTGCAAACAGGCCGGCGCGTCGCCGTAGTCCACGTCGATACGTCGAACAAAAGCGGTGCTGAACGTCTTTGCCGGTGGGATCGATTCCTTAGCCCAACCACGGCGAGCCCCAGCGGCGGCCATTCGGTTGGCAAATCTTCAAGGAACAAAAGCTTCAAAAGCTCATCAGTCAAGCGTGAAGGAAAGGATTGCGCACCCGGCAAGGGGGAAAAAAAGGCGAAGGACTCGCGCTGGCACAAGTTTTCCCTCCGATACGCTCTGCCGATTTCAAAGGAGTGCCATTGCAGCGGTCAAATCAAAGGGTAATGTGATGTGATTCGGGGGCGAAGACGAGAACTTGTGAAAATAGTCGGTTCCATCGCGCGCACTGTACGGTGATGGAATTGAAGAATGTTTGAATCCCTCCGGGCCAAACGGGGAGGGAAGGTGGAGAGAGATAGAAAGGTTTGGTAAGGAGTCAATTTTATTTTTAGCTCCCGTTTTGGCGTTTCGGTTTCCGAGACAAATTTGCTTTAATTTTATCAAACCGCAACGCTTTTCGATTGCGGTCGGAGGGAATAACATTTGAGGAATCTTGTTTAAAGGGTCGACCCCGGTCGGAAGGGATTTGAGTGTTTGCCCTTCGGTTGCCTTTTGCTCGATTAAATTTCGGGCGGGCGTTTTTTTTTTTTGGAACGGTCAGTTATGCAAAGAAGGAGCGCTTCACTATGCAAAGTAATTTGAAGAATTGTTTAATTTTGCGTCTACCAAGTTGCCATACCGAGTTCACCGTGAGCAAATAGCTCTTGGAAAATGGTAAAATGTTTCCAAATAGAACAACGGAAAGGATCAAATATTGGTGGCCGTATTCCGTTTGCTGAGAAACCCAGCCCGAACTCGTACGGTTTTTCTTCCGTCCTGGCACGTTACAAATGGTTGGATAATCGTTGCGGACCAAAAATATACACCCAAGAAAACGTCAGCACGAAAAGAGACACACTTTTTCCACTCGAAACGTACGTTAACTGGAGTGGCGTGATAATTGTTCGGCACGATTGCAGCTGGTCACGAACGCTCTGCCATTGACACCCTCGCTTTGACACCCGAAAAACCCTGCCACTCTTTAGGGCTGGTGCTCATAAATTTGTTTAAAAAATTTGTCACCGGAAAACCAGTGCAACCTCGAGAAGCCCACATCGCGGCACAACTGTATGATTGGCCGGGGCCGGAGCTAGCAACGGAGTTCGCGGAACGATCCTCGGTAACAGTGACACAACTAATGGGACCTCACCCATCATGCGGCGCGCGAGCGAGAGATCGTATCTCGAGCATCTTAAGCGAACGGATATGGCGTAGATGATGTTGATGGTGATGCCTCCGCATGCTGGCAATGCCGATACTGCACTGCAAAGCTGCTGCAAGCTGCAGCTCGTTTGTGGCATATTATTTATGATGATCCTGGGCCCCGCTCAAAGGCCCCGAAGCGCATTTCCGACCGCTCGGAGGAAATGGCTCATATGCTCAGATGATTATCCGTTTGGGCGCTTGGGCCGAGCGCGAGGGTGAGCAGCGGGCACGGAGGGCTAACCGCCAAGCGATAACGAGCGTCAAATGTAGCACACACAAGCTGTACACGTCGGTCCAGCAGAAGTACCAGCACTTCACGCACTCCCTTCTAGCAGTGACTCGAGCGATGAGTGGCTAGAAGCGAGTAGCATCTTTTTTTCTTATCGTGCACTGTTTTTGCTCTTAAGCACTCGGGTTTCCTCACCTCCTCCTTGAGTATCGGTTCTCACACGCAGATCACTTCACGTGGGCTGCATAGGAAGCTGAAGAAAGTAGCATAAACAGGCCATTTTTTAACTGTACAAACAAGCAGACGGGGTTTTTTTTTGTGTGTGTGTTTTGTTGGTGGGCAATGCAGGCACACTGCAGCTCCTGTTGCATGTGTGTAAATAGCGCATGGCAATTTGTATCACATTTCACAGAGACAAATGTGTAACAACAGTGAAGAATAGGCTCTCGTTTTGGTCTAGAATTTATGGTTATTGAATTTAAACAGAAGTTAAACAAATCATTTGAGATCTCCAGCATTCACAAGAGATCGCCTTCAAGCCTAAGGCTTTGTTCTTTTAAAGTATAGATCCATTCATAGCTGTGGATAACAAACTTGAGATCTTCCCAGGAATCGTTCTGGAGATCTAAATATCCTGAGACAGATTCACGGCCATTATCTCAAAGATGTTCAAAAACTATTGAAAGACAAGGAAAAATTTGCAAATTAACCAGTTCCTACATTGATAGGTGTGTGATGATTTTTAGTGCTGAAAAAGTCTAATAGCCTCAGGGCGCAAGCTTAACCAAAACAGCTTTAGTGCCTTCAGTTTCACTCTAGAGCAGTAAAAGCAAACGCCTTGCAAACGTCAATACCAACCTAAGCCAACTGACATGCAATGTTTCTGCGAACAAATTTTCACCCCAATCGTGCGAACGAGGTCACTGGTACAGCCGAACTAATTACGCCGCTAACAAACTTAACGAACTTTTATGACGAATTTTGAACATATTGCTCACACACACACACACGCACAAACTCATGACCTCCCGTGGTTTTCGTTTATGCTGGTTGAACCGTTCCCCGCGACAATCAGCGACCGGAAATCGGAAACGAACACAACGTGTTGGTACCGCACCGGGGACGTGATTCGTTATTAGGCTTCGTTTCCTGTCGCCGTGCATTCAACCATGCACGTGTGGTTGGAGGGACCTCCTCGCCCACATCGCCCTGCCGAGGAAAAACTGTTCCCATCGTCCGGATATTGGAGTGCTAAATTAGGATGTGACCTTACAGCGCGAGTTGCCGGGCTGAGACACCAGCACACAGTGTCGAGCAAGCGTCCTTGGGGAATCGTAAATTGTATCTGTTTGTTGTCTTTTCATGGAAAGCATCATCCCACGGAGTGGCGCTGCATGGGACAATGGAAACAGCAGCAACAAAGGCACATCGAAAAACACCATGACCCAGCGCAAACAATGAATTTTTACTCGTTCGCGTGAAGAAATTTGAATCCAAGCTCCCAGTGTCGTCCCGGACGGCTGCAACCGGAGACGGATGTTGTTCGGAGTCGGACACAGCTGCCGAGGTACATGGCGAACCGATGCCTTTTCGGCAATCGCCTAGCGCCTTCGATATTGGAGATGGATGCATTCCAAACAGTGAGCGAGCGAATGAGCGTGTGTGTGCCTCCCGGGGCTTTTCCAGGGTTTTCGTTTTTCTTCGCTTGATCCAAAAGAATGTCTGTCACTCTAGCGCTGCTTCAGCCGAGTGACACGTGTTGAAAATAGCGACCAACAAATTTAGCCCTTAACAATCCTTCGGATCCGAGCAGATGAAACGAGTGGAAAACGATGCTGAAGGCGAAAGGGAATGCTTACGTTGGTGATGGTGATGTTTATTTTTGTTTCGGTAATCGACCATCCAGACGGCGAAAAACAATCAGAAACCCCTTTCGGGACTTCTTACCGCGTTGGTTCATCTTTCCTTTTGCTGCCGCTACCGAATTACGACGCGCAACTTCTTCCGTTTGAAGCACTCTCACGTACACGTACACGGAGGAAAAGTGATCTCCACTTTTCGGCACGTCATTTTTATTAATTAGCTGGTGAGTGAAAAATCGGTTGCGCGGATTGTGTACGCGGCACCGGGTAATCCGATGCCGTCCGCAGATGAGCAAACGCGCACTGATGGATTGATGGTTTTGACGGTTCGTAAAACATCGCGCGGGAAGGTACGTTTCCGTACGGGATCGAGCAAAGGGGTAGCCGTGCTTGGGTGCGGCACATGAAACATACAAGACACCGTGTCCCAGGAGAGGCCAAAGGAGTTAAGTGGATAATGTGCTGCAAGATTATGACAACGATATGCAGCCGTGTTGCGCGAGGAAGCGTTACGAACCGTTTGGGGTGGTTTCGTATTTCGAGGAACGCTTCATTTCGTTTTCCGTCTCAGGAAAGCGTATCTGGATCGGAGCAGATGCATCGGAATGAAGTGTTGTTTGGATTTCAGTAACAGACTCAGCAACTCTTAAGGATCGATGCTTGTGGTAGGAACATTAAAGGATTTGGGTTTTTTCAAAAGGGTTTTGTTATCAGGGTGTGAACAAAAAGACCTCCGACCTGAAACGTGGAATCTCTGGGTGAGTTACTATGTTTATTCTTTCCCCGAACAGGAATGCATTAATTGATCAAGACGTTAGAGCATCTGCTGCTGTTGAGGGATTAGAATGATCTGTATGGAAGGACCTGCAGCATGTGGCATTAATATGGGAATGTATTCTAGGTTCTAGGTTGCTTAGGAACAAGCAACAGACATTTATTCGATGTGAGCTGTTGAAAGATATCAATGTTTTAAGATACTCTATGTGCTATAGGTCATAAAAGACATCAATCCGCTTGCTCTGTACTACGAGAAATAAAAGTCAGAAGATTAAATTGTTAATGTTCCTCTTGGGGAACTATACTTGTAGAGTTTATATTTTCAGTCAGATTTTAACAAGATTTCATTGAGGATACTTATGGAAACAACACTAACAGGTATTGAAGAGCTCACGTTGTAAGCTGCAGTAACATATAAGGATAGGCTTATTCTATAACGGTTCGCTTGTATGAAGAACAACAGCCAAGCAGCTCATTGCCACACGCTTAATCGTGGTGCTCCTTCTTAACGTTGACCCACACCTTGACCGGTACGTGCTTGTGCACGATGAATGGCTTTTCCACCTTGTACGGGACGGGCTTTTCAATCTTCACTGGCACCGGCTTTTCCACCTTCACGATTTCCTTCTTATGGACTTCGACCTTGTGCGGCACCTTAACCTCGTACGGCTTGTCCACGTGGACGATCTCGTGCTTCTCCACAACGACCGGGAACTTCTTCTCCACGTAGATCGGCACCACCTTCTCGGAGTGCACAGTGAACGGGACCTTAACCGGGACGAGCACCTTCTTCTCAACCGTCACCTTGTACGGCACTGGCACACGCTCGGTCACGGTGATGTACTTGATCTTGGGCTCCTTGTGCTCTTTGTGCTCCTTGTGATCGTCATCGTGCTCAAACTCCCCATCCAGGTGCCACTCCTTGATGGCATGTTCCTTGTGATCACCACCGTGATGGCCCTGCTGTCCATGGGAATGATCGTCATGTCCACCGAAGCCATGATCGTGTCCACCGTACGAGTACCCTTCGTGTCCTCCAAAGCCATGATTATCGCCGTGGGTGAAGGCCTGGTGCGTTCCAAAGTCTCCATGACCTCCGGCGCTCTCATGTCCACCGAAAGATCCGTGATCACCGAAGGATTCGTGTCCTCCCAGCGCGGCGTGTCCTCCTAGATTGCCATGTCCTCCGAAATCACCATGTCCTCCATGCCCTCCTAGACCACCATGGCCTCCTAGGTCACCGTGTCCCTCCAGTCCTCCATGTCCACCCAGATCACCGTGTCCATGGCCTTCGTGAGCTGCAAGCTCTTGATGTCCTCCAAACCCTTGATGTCCATCGAAACCGTGATGTCCTTCGAATCCATGGGAGCCACCAAATCCGTGATGCTCAGCTTGGCCAACACCGTGGTGTGCTCCAAAGTCATGCTTGCCATCGGACTCCAAATTGTGGTGGTCGCCTCCCTGGTGGAACTGTTCACCAAACTTATGCTCGTCTCCTAGCTGACCGTAATGACCGGCGCCATCCAGAGGCTTCCAGCTGTGGTAATCCTCGTGGTTCGACTCGTAGTGTCCCAGGCCTTGCGTTGTGGCGTGGCCATGCTCGTTCTGACCGCCCTCCTGCAGACCACCGTGAGCTCCGAATGCTTCGTGACCGTCGGACCGGGCGGCAAGTTGATGATGGTGCATCGGGAAGAACTGTCCCCAGATGCTGCGCTTGTCCACTACTTTACCGGAGTCAGTAGCATTGGACGCACAGGCTAGCGCCACCACAACAGACACAACGTAAGAGAACTGCAAGAGAACGCACCAAAGAGCACCGGAGAGTTATTCTTAACCTGTGTATCCCGCTGTTCTTAAAGCTGTTTGGAGCTTACCTTCATCTTTCCAAGCTGTACACCTGTTCACTGGAAAGCACACAACTCAACTGATGCCTTTGGAGCTGTCGGAGGCGCGTTTTATAATACAACCTCCGCGCTTTCGGACCGCACCGCACTAGTAACGCACTTTTCCCACTCCGGCAAAAGCTCTCGCTTCAATTTGTCATCGAACGGGGTATGCACCGGGAAGTGAGGTTAATTTGAATCGCCTCCATTCGCTAATTCGTCCGGGTGCGTTAGTTTCGGGTGCATTGGGATTTGGACGTGGGTTTTCCCCCCCATACACTGGAAGCATTTCACTCCCGTTCCAGCCCATTGTACAGCGAGAGGCTTTCAAGCGTTGTGCATTTGTCTTCGGAACGGTACCTCGTGGCAGGCAGGGCAGGAATACGCGAAATAGAAATTGGCCAAACCCCGCTGCAGATGCCGGTTAGGAACGATCAAATGAAATTTAGTCAATTTCATACGTAAATGTAGCGAAGTGAAAGACACAAAACCCTATTAGCAGGACGGGGCAGGGGACGGAGAAATAGGGTAAGGTGAAAGGGAAAACGTTCGTCGCGCATACGGGAGAAATGGGGAGTTCTTCTATCGGATCAGTTTCGGCAAAGAAAGGGATCAAGTGCAAGAGCAAGAGATGGATAGAGAGAGACTGAGAGCGAGCGAGAGAGGTTTATTTGAACAGACCATTTGGCCTGCCTTACTTACACACATTGCATAAGCTATTGTTGCTGGGTGGCTTGACTTGACAGAGGTGGCGATGATGATGATGATCATGATGCGGTTCATGTTAACTCTTTTCTTTGACAGATGCTTTCACGTAACGCTGCACAAGAGTATGGCAAATGACATTAAAGCAGTGAGTATTATTTCTTACTTATGATCTAAGTAAACCGTAGCCAAAATGATTTATTTTTCGCTGGGCTGAGCGTCGCTGGGTGCTCTCGTTAGTTAAGGAAAAAGTGTTCAAAGGAAAGAGCGTGTCATTCATTTTCATAATAATTGGTGGTTTCAGACAACCTACGAAGTATCAATTTACGCACTGTAAGGTTTGCTTATGACCGAGATACAAATTTCAATCCCAAAATCCATCTCACTTTATCATCCTCACGCTCACCAGACAACAACTCCAATGCGCTGAACACCTTTAATGCTTGTCTAGACTGCCGGCGCCACTGACCAGAACCGCCGGATCGTGCCGCTAATAGGAAAGGACTCGTAAAGGGCTTCGAGCGCTTAAGAAGCTTCACCATCCCCCGGCCCGAATGTTTGCTCATCTTGAAGGATAGCACAGGTTGGCAAATATTGACCCGATACCCGCTGTGCCGCTCCTTTCGCTGCCGCCGCCATGCGCTGCCCCGGCGCCTTTTCCATCCTGCACGAAGGTCCAAAGACAAACGGAACCTGTCCGGCACGCATCAATAATGTACCCGGTCCGGAATTGGCTTTCGCCCGGCGCCGTTGATTGACTTCCGGTGGCGGTAATCTTTCGTCATACGGCGAATTAGTCTGCAAATCGATCGGATAAATAGCGCCAATATGCAGACAAGCCTCCTGCACTGGAGGAAGCACCGCTCCCTTCTCGCTCCACAACGGTGGAGTGGAATGTTTTGGAGGACATGTTTCGCCGTTGCAAGGCCTCGGTCCTCGGTGAAACGTGTTAATTAATTTCTAATTTCCATAAGCGAATTATCCTTTTAACATAATTACCGGGACACTAGAGCGAGAGAGAGAGAGGGCGAGGGGGATTTAGGTAAGAATGGTTCGATGGAGTTGCGTTGCATCTATGTGTCGGAATCACATTGCGAACCGGAATGTGTGCCATTGAAATCGATTCCGATCCTGTCAACCGGTCGATGAGCTTCCATCGGGGTTGGCTGGTGCAGATGACACATACAGGGGGAAGGGACTCGGTAAACATGATGCGAGTGGTCGATGCTGAATAATCATACTATTGGCAGAGAGAGAGAGTTGAATTGGATTTGATCAGAAGGATTCATTCATCAAACATTCGCCGACATCTGCTGCACCATTCCGGTGTGTTCGGAGCATTGAATGTGTTGAAAACGAATGACCTGCATTGTATGTTTGCTCCAAAATTAGGATAATTTGGGGAATGGAAGGGTTGCCAACAAGAACTTCTTGGATATGTTGTTATTTGTTTGATTATACCAAATGTCAATGAAGCCACTGGACTACTGGAGGAATGTCTAGTTGTTGGATCTGCAGTGTCGATGGATCTGGTTGTTAACTCTGGTTTATTTACAATCACTGATTACAAAATTTTACTTGACCATAAGGTACATCGTAAACTAATAAGCCCCTTATACTAGTTGGGCTAAGCCTACATTTTGGGTGAATAGTAGCATCAGCCAGAAATGGTCTTGAATTCTTGCTACTAAACGTCTTTAAGATAGTGATACTAACTTAAAGAAACAAAGTTAAGGTGTTTAAGTTAAGAAAGTTGAGTTGTTTCTAAGCATAGACAAATTAATTACAGTACATCCCTAACAATACCATCAAGATCGTATTACCGTAATGACTCAACCAGCGATAAAAGCTTTTAACAATTATGAAAACATCACACTCGGAGTGCGCTTTTATGTACTTCACCTATCCACCCGTACAGCATAAGTTATCCTTCCAGCCAAAGCCGGCCAACTGGCCAGCGCTGTTCGAACGAACACGAACGACAAGCGGGCGAATAAATCATTCCTATCTTAATTAAGCTCACTGGTAGTTAATTTTGCTGTGCGCACCCGCACACTTTGGCACGATTTCGGCACTAATTATGCTCGGTGGCGTTGCAGCGCTGCACTCCAAGTCCTGACCGCTACCGTACGGCGTGCAGGAAGCGGGAAAGTTCGGCACAGGTTCGCACCAGCCAATCGCGTTGATAAAATATTTATTCAATTAAGCTTTTAAGGCAACTATGAGAATTTCCATAAATCATTGAACACTTTTAAAACGCCATCCAGCAAAGCAACGCTTGGCTGAGGTGTGGTGGGAGACTTCTTTGTATGCTACGCAAACGTTGTTGGCCCCGAAAACCCGATAAACCTTAATCTGTGCTCTGCGCTCTGTCTATGGAATCGAGCCCTCAAAACAGATCCAGTCCAGCCCGGTGGAGCACTGTGTTTCCTCTTAATTATTAAGATTAAGTGGGTTTGGGGCTTTCGGTGCTGTTGCTGTCGATGAGCGATGGCCATAAACGGTGCTCGACCCGAACGCGGCCCAAATCGAACCCACTCTGGCTCGGGCTTGATCAAATTCCTAGGCACAGAGGCACGACCCAACCCCACCCGGGCACGTTTGCTCACCGGACGGTCTCATCGACTAGGACGGCTCATTCGCCACGGCCTGCATGTTCAGCGTGGCCCTCGTACCCTAAGCGAAAGGAAGTTCTAGCGTCGAGGTCGAGCACTGCCCATGCTAAAACTAACAATCGGCTGCGGCTCGGTTTCTGTGAGAGAGATTTTTCCGTTAATTAAAACATCAAAAATATCTGATGACCGTTACGAACCAATTATCACTGCCGCCCTGGCTGGGGCGCCTCCTGCTCGAAACAACGCCATCCAGCGGTATGGGAGAAGAGCCGAGAACAGAAAACCGTACCGTTGAATCGGGAGGCGAGCTGAGATCTTTATTTTTTTTTCGTCCGTATTTCGGTCCAGTCCTTCCAGTTGTTTCATGCTCCCCCGTACTCCAGCCCCCGGTCAACTTCGATTTCGTACAGGTCATGGTCTCGCCTCATGCTCGCCCGGTAGAACCGTTTCGGTACGGTGTCCGTTTCGTTTGTGTGTTCATTTAACATGCAGCTTTGTTGCCGTTTCAGCAACAACCGATGAAGATGTGATACACTTTGTAATTATCTGGCTCGGGAGATGGCCGTGCAGATGGACACGCAAGCGTGCATAACGCGCGCGCGGTGGGGCATGGCATGAGGTGGCCCCGTTTAAAACCGCCGGACCACGGTGCAGGGTGCAAAAGGGCAGAGAATGGGAGACGGTGCGCGAGCGCGATCTGATCAAGCGTGACCGAGCAAATCCCTTTTTCCCGAGCGCCCAGATCGCTAGCGTATCGCTGAGTTATTGGTTTTTGTAATCAACTTTTTTATGGGAACATAACTCGTCCAGCAGAATATGATTGATTGGTGTCCGATCGAAGGGAGCTGGGCAACTAAGAGATGGGGGAGGGGGCTTGTTTGGGCGCAAAAAAAAAGATCTGAAAGAGATCATCTAGCAGGGGCTTGATGGCGCAAAACCGGGGAAGCTTATTATGGCGATAAATGAGTCAAATAAATAAAAGCCTTGAAGTGCATTGTGTCTTCCTTTCTTTCCGATCGTTACAGCCGTTACAGTAAAAGAGCTTTTCATCTGCTGTAATGATTTATAGGACGTCAATAACCAGCATTTAGTGTAGAGTCTTGACGAGCAAATATTACATTTTATTGCACTCTAAAGTATCTCATTTCATCAAATAGTTTTTATATTTTATGAGTTTGTTCTGGAAATTTCTAAAACCTACCAAAAAAGGGGCAATGAAGCTTTTCAAACGAGCATAATTAAAAACAGTCCCAAAAGTTACAGTTAACGAAAGAAAACGGATTTCTTCCGCATTTGCTTTGGTCTTTCTGTGATCTAGAGCTCCTCGAACAACAAACTAAAAGAAATTGGTTCTTAATTCAAAAATAACATTCCGAACGAAACCCATCCCCTGAAAGTAAGGGATGAAAGAAACCGACAACTAGGCAAAGGTCAACTTTTACCCAAACATAAAGTGAAACTGAAATCCGTTACCGTTATTACATTTAACAAGATATGTTTATGCAGATGCAGGTAAAAAGAGTAGCTTCATGCATGGCATGAAAGATATTGCATGAAGAATTGCTTTCGGGTTAAAGAAAACCTTCGTAGCATAAGTTTGAACCGAGAGGATTGAAAAAAATGAAACCGATCAGTTTCAAGGTGATTTTGTTTTCTGAATCAGGTATTGATGTAGATCTTCGTTATTTTATCATCTTAATTGTTCTGAAAATGAAATGAATAAAGTTATGGTCTACATCTTTCTTACCATAATTAAATTATTTTATATTGATCTTGATCTCCAGGATTTATCTTGTTGAAGACACATGAAGATGCTATTCAACTAATCTTAAAAGAAGCATTAAGTCTTACGAAAGCTTAATTTAAAAGAGAAGTTCTCCCTCCCTCAAAATATTCACTTGTGGTTTGGGTATTTTTTTATCGCTGAAAGTCAATCTTCACCTTACGATATTGCTTCTCCAGACCCGGCAGATGCGATGACGAAGGTGTAGCCCTTAGGCACTACAAGACAATATTCTAGCTCCCGTCGAACATCGAACATCACTCCCCTGACTTGTTTGACTAACGCAACCGGTACGCTGCGGAAACACTTTTCGGCTTGTTCCTTCTGGCGTTTCCACCGAATTAGCATGTCATCTGCTCGAGCATCAATGCACCGCCGGTTTCGGATTGTCTACCCCATTCACGCTTCAATAGCCCGCTGCACCCGCCAACAGCGCCATGCTGCTGTACACACCTTTTGCGCTACCTGCATTGGATGAGAATTAAATTAACCGCTAATACCGGTAGCTAAACGATTTCCCATAGAATTTTACGGTCGGCATATGTTTCCCTCGGCTGCCGGGGACCACCGTCAAGCAGTGGAGAACGCTAGAAAGAACCTACCCATCAGCCACTTCATCGTCAGCAGCATCATCATCGCCATCATCGGACCATCATGCACCCATCAGCCACACACCGTTGCTGGCTCAGAAGCATCCCGTGCATCGGTAATCGACGTTGTGTGTTGACTTGCAACTTTTTCCCTTTTCCCGACCGCCGGCGTAGCGAAGCGGAATGGACCATGGACCGGGGAGGGGTGCGGACAGGCACTGCACATGTCAAAGAGGTGGGAATATTTTCACCAAATGCCGCCAGCAGCACCGGTGGCGTGGAGCAGCAAATCAATTTCACCCTTCCAATTGGCATCAAACGGTAGCGCGGGTGTGCCGGGCGTATGCAGGCTGCAGGCTGCTTCATGTGCGGTGCGTGAGGGATGCAGTTTAGGCGGCGGTGCTATTTAATTTCCGAAAATCTTCCACCTACCACTTATTGATTTCGGTTTGTGGCGCTGTTTCGCGGTGCGAGGGGGGTGGGGGTGTGGGTGCTTTTTTCGGGCCGATTTGGTTCCCTTTGTGCCTGCGGGGCTGTTAACTTGCCGGAATGATAGAATGGGCGATGGAAATCGTGAGCTACTTCACGCGAGGCCTGTGCGCATAGTTCAGCACTAGGACTGGAGAATGTACTGGTGAATAGCGTCACGCAACTGTTTCGGTTTCCAGTTCCAGGCTAGAGGGAATGTTTGAGTTTGAGTTTAGAGGTGGGCCCAGCCATTCGTTTGCGTTTCTGTGCACCTTGCTATCCATTGACGTGTTTCAGGTTGCATTTGCTTGTAAGTGGGTCACGTTTTGTAGTTATCAGAACTTTTGCTTAAAAGGACTTGCTCACAAAATAGTTGATTTTTGGAACATGTCAGCAAAATTCAAAACCACCTCCATCTCTGATAGAATTTTCAAATAGCTTTAAGGATTTTAAGCTACTGAAATAGTATCAAATTTTCAAAGAATTGCACTCTCTCTCTCTCTCTTCTGAATCTTTTCAGGTGAATCCAATCAGAATGAGTGCTTTTATATGCTCTTAACTGGAACCAAGGTTCAACACATTTCAACAGATATTGCATAACTCGACTTTCTGCTCAAGTTTAGAGAATTAATGACGAATTTTATAGCATGCACATAGTTCTCAAGAAAGATTCAAAACTATTTTATGAGATTGAGAGGTTTTCGAACAATTTTTGAAAAAAAAAAACAATTATTTCGAAAATTGTTTCTAAAGCCGAGAATGCTTCACCGCAATAATTTCTTTTATTTATTTATTATTTTTTTATAGAGCCTTGGCCTTCACGCTTACATTCGCCTCTATCACCGCAATGAAGTATAATATTTAATCATCTAATCAGTTCTTTTTTTAATTTTCCTATGTTCACTAGATGTTATAAGTCTCAAGACTGATGTTTCTTAATATTTTCAAGTACACAATTATTGTTAATCAATTGCCTTTTGAAGATAATCTGTTAATAAATTTATTAAAAAATCAGAAAATTTCCAGTAAAGAGTGATGATCCAATTCAGTTGTGCCATCAATTACTTCAACTCTTGCTAAAATGATTCCTACAAAAAGCGCCCATCAAAGACCCCTGTCCCTATCTTTGCATCAGTTGGCAAACAAAACCGTCCCCTTTTATCGCAGCCAACCGAAATGCATTCCCAACCGATCAGATACGATGATGTACTGTAACGATTCCTTCCAGGGTTTTTTTCCTTGTTTCGATTACTTTCGGTAATTTAGATAGCATCTTCCTCGTTTTTTTTTTGTTCGCCACAAAGCTCGCCTTTGCCAGGTCCCAATCGCGCACAAACAAGATTGTTCTTGGTAATGAAATCTTTTCACCAAACAATAAGATACACCCGGAATCAACTGCATTTTTGCTTGGAGAGGGGGGAAGGTCGAAAGGAAGTACGAAAAAGCAAACACTTGCCCATAAACGCATTCCACAAAAAGCTACCCAAAGCTATCCATTCGCTGGCTAAACGTTTCCTTCCCTACCCACCCGGGAGAGCGGGGAGGGGGTTGGACTCGAATTAAAACGGGGAGGAAAAACTGCCCTTTTGCCAAAAAGTATGATCCTTTATCTTGTCAATTCTGACCGGAGAGAGAGAGAGTGAGACCACGATGAGCCAACGAGTTCGCTGTGTTTTTGTTTTCGGGGCTGTGTGTTGAATTTTGTTTGCAATTAAGATAGTATTAATCTTGTGTAAGGGGTTTTTTTTTCTCTGCCAGGAGAACAATGTGCGCCTCGGCTGCGCTTCGGGTCACAGGGCTCATTGGCCGATCTGGCCAATCCGATCCGCTCTGCACTCCGGGCAAAGCGCATCCATTGTTGTGCTCGACTGCAGCACGACCCACAGCCGGGAAGGGAAGGGCAGCAGAGGAAGGGGTAAAGAAGCAGGGCAAGGGAGACTTAAAACACGACGACGAAAATCGATCTACCAAAAGTTTATTATTTGAACAGCACGAAACGAGTCGTGATGGCCCCCGAACAAGAACGGGGAACTAAATTTTGTGCGCAAGACAAAAAAAAACAACTACAGGCGTACGAAGAGATAATACACTCCCCAAGCGAGCCGGGCCGTGGTGCATCTTGTGTGCATGTGCAGCGGACACGACTTTCGCGGGTAAGGTACGCCGTTCGCCGTGCCAGAACATGGCCCGCACAAACCACCCAAAAGAACGGCGTCGGGAGCAATAATGGGGCTTGCCCTGCAAGAGACAAGCGCAGCGAGGCAACACAAAAAGCGCAGAAAATGACGCAAGGAAGAACGCAAACCATCCCCTCTCTATTCCTCTTACCCTGTCCCTCTCTCTCTACCAGCACCCACTCCCATCCATTCATCGGGACCCCGGGACGCTCTTATCGGTTTAATATCTTCATAAAAAGCGAAATTATAAACAATTTAATCAATAAATTATTATACTTTATATAATTCCAGCCCGGTTCCAGCCCGGGTTCACGAGGAACGGCAGCGCACCAGGGTAAATAATGATGGCGAAGCGTACCGAGGACGTGATACGTGGTGCACTGCTGAAGTTTCTCGGGGAAAAACTCTTGCCCAAAGAAAATCGGCACACTGCCCCGCATCCCCCCGGTCTGTACGTTGGTCACCGTTTGCGGTGTGCCCTCTCGCGATGTGGCCAACCGAAATGTTACGTTTTCTAGCGCTTTCGCTCACCGTTCAAGAGAGGAATAGGGAGGTGGGACGAAACAGGGTGGAGGGAGGGGGGAGAAAACAGGAATTATGATTGCGATAAGGGCGTGCAGCGTGAGCTACGATCGGTAAGTGGTTTTATTACGACTACAGACACTGCGAAACGATTCCGTTTTCGGTGTTGCACTTCATTGTTGTTTGTTTAGTTCGGTGGGCGGTATTTCGGGGCGGACTGTTCACCATCGCGGCACCATTGGCCATCAAATGGTCAAAAGTGAGGGAAAAAGAAGCCTTTTTACAAATAGTTACAATTTTTCTTTTAAATTGAGCTTCATTTTTCATTTCACTCCAATTCCAAAATGGCAAATAAAATATCTTCAAAAATGTTTTTGAAATTTCTTTCCTACGTCTCGCGCCACCGTGTCCACTGTAGCATTCCGAATCGTGCACCTACAATGTATTTTACACGCTTTGCCCTGGCCGCGTACAGAAAGGGTACACTTTGGTTGATTTTAACATCACTTTGCTCGACACGCCAAACTCCGTTGGCGATGGCGTACGATCGAGACCGAGACATTTCGATAGCGATCGATTGGGCGGCCGGGCGTGACGCGCTGGTGGTTCCTTGCCGGATCCACCCTTTGTTGCTCGTTATGCAACCGATTCTGCCTTTCCAAAATGAACAGCAGAACCAAGCAGCTCGTTCTTACACAACCGTTTTAGAACTTCCGTACCATTCTTGCTCCGTGTCTGTATCGTTAGTGGCAATGAAATAATTACTGCATTAAATTTCATCCAGAGCAGCTGCTACCTATACAGTAGGGGTGAAGGTTATGGAAAATAATTTAATTTGTTATAGAACTCAAACAAGTCAAAAACATTGTTAAAGAATGAAAAATAATTACAAAAATATTATTCCTTAAATATAAATCAAGGACAACTATAAAGCAAAAACTAGGGCCAAAAATGTCACGCACGACTTAAATATTTTTTTTACATTCTTCATATTTTTCCTTTTCTTTTACTTCTTCTTTATTTTTGACTGCTTTGGATTTTTTTGATCATTATTTCTTTCAGGACTTTTTCTAAGCCATTATTGATTTATTTCAACCCTTTTTGTTTTGTTCCGTTGTAGTGTTATGTTTTGATTTCTAATAACGTCTTCAACGCTTCACTGCCTTGAACCGATATGCTTGTGTTGTGCATTTTTTTGCAAAAAAAAAATTAACACCAGCTTTCGTCACAATGTCCACTACCGCCGCCGCAAATAGCTGTAATTTATCCACCATCCTGCAGCGCCAGCCGTCCCGCCTTGAGTCGGTTTAAAATATTTACACACGTGAGCGACCGTCTTCGGATGCCGTTTGACCTGGGCGACCTCCGTCCAAAGTTCCAGTCCGCTTCTAAACCGTTCCACCGAACCGTTCGGGGCATTGCAATGATAATCCCTTCAATTTAATTAACGTTAGCGAGCCGAATGAATCATTTAGCTGGACGTATAATTAGTATCGGAGCCGGATCCGATCGTTAGCGTGGTTAACCCGTCCAAAGAAGAAATGTTTCCCCCCTCACAGTGCTCCCCCCGCCCCTTTTCTTGGTGGCTGACCACCATCGTTTGCGGGCGCCATGAATAAGGCAGCACGGTCGCAAGCAGAGGCAGCAGCAGTAATTACAGGTATGCCTTGCCATCATGCAATCAGCATTTAATCGATCACATCGGTCTCCTCTCATGAATGGCAAATGAGGCCAAATGGACCATTGGATCTGTGCGGGCATCTCCCCTCACCTCTCGACCAACTGCATCACAATGGAAACGATGCAGCAGCTCTGTGTGCAAGCTGGCACGCGTGTGATTCGTGTCGCGTCTTCCAATCGCTTCTTGGCCCCGCTGAAGGGCTTTTTCATCCCGCTGATCGTGATGTCCTTCAAACGGCTATGATGTAAGCAATATTATCATCTCTATTTATTATTTTTCACATCCATCTTCTTATCGGTGACATGCGCGGGGGAGGGAGGGGGGTCTGCAGGCAGGGAGAAGCAGTAGTATCTTACCCGCAAATCGCTACATTACCCTTTCCGTTCCTTTTCCAACTTCTAACGTCGGCACACTCGATTCCGCGTCCCTGGCGCAAAGCGCGAACTAAACTGCCGCAACTGACTCACCTTCGCCGATGGCGTGGGGCTTAATCTTATGGGCATTTACGGCAAATTGCAGTCATCGTTTAAAGTAAGAGACATCGAATGAACGTGGCAGCGCAAAAAAAAACATGACGCAAAAGGCACACTCTGAGCAAAACGGTTGGAAGGCCAAGCAGTACCACCCGCTAGCTTTTGTACGCGAAAGCAACGCAAAAAGCGACCATCCAACTATGGGGACATCTGTGTAGTAGCTTGGGACAAATTGCAATTTCTTCAAATAATGGTTCGAAATTGATTAGCGAACGGATAAAGCGTGCGACTGTCAGGTTGGGAGAGATACGGACGAAGATGGTGGGTGCGATGACATGCATGGCTTTAGTAATTTATTTTGTAAACGGGTCTAAATAAATCATTGCTTTTGTTATTTTTTTACACGCAACAAGTATACTTTAACAACACACTTTCAAAATGCACTTCCCATTCTCCCGGCCCAAAGCGCCAAAGTACGTCAAAGTTTGGAAGCTGCACTTAGCTGCAGTTACGATACAAAATGGTGTTTTCCCACCTACCCGAACGGCTTGCGCGAGATGCACACGGCAACCCTCTCTCGCTGGTAATAGTGCGCACTGCCGTGCCAGTGTGATTGATTTATGTTAGTTTTAAAGCCGTCTTACCAGTTTTATTACGGTGCGCGAGCCAATATTCGTCATGCACTGACGATATTGAGCACCGCAGTGCGAATCGTTGAGGTCATGCTAGAGCCGAACCGCGGTGTGCCGGAATGTGAAGCCACCCCAGACACCCCCCCAAACGCCAACGTAATCCACCCGTGTTAACAGCCCGACCCTTCACTGCAGTCCGGTGCAGCTGTTTCTCGTCCCGTAAATTCAATCGCGATGGCGATCGACACGTCACCGGGTTAAGGAGAGGTCCTCTGATTTAGGTTTATGGATAAAGTTTCGCAGGTACCGCGGAACGGTTTCGCTCCCTTACCCGTGCCCGGCGATTCCGCCTCGCTCGTAGTGGATGGTTTTTTAATTAGAATCCAATAAACGTCCGCGACGTCTGGGCCGCGCCGTAAAGTAAGTCCATAAAGCGGATATTAATTGATGTCTTATCAAATAGCCTGCATTAACGTTTGCAACAGGGACGGAAAAAATGCAATTCCACGGCGCAAAGCGCATGGTAAGATCGCGGAAGATTGTGCAGAAAAAATAATTCATACCTGTTGAACACGCAGAGGTGACCGCAATTTAGATAAGATCAAGCGTTTTATTGACGGTTTTTTGATGGGGTTGTACTACAAGCATCGTAGCAATCGATGTACTCATAGGCAGATAGCCCCTACCCCCTTCCCCATCCTGTGGCCGGAGGATAAATAATTTATGGTCCAATTTAGAAATTATGTCCGTCAAACACTCTGCTAACAAACGAGATTTTCTCACATCGAAACACGTTGTACAATAAATTCGTAACGCGTTTCCCGATGAAAGTTGTTGCATCCTATTTCCGCGACTGACATCGAGCGTTTTTTATTGAGATGAAGCATAAATAATGTCCAATAGTTGGGCAATATACTGTAGAAATATTGATTTTTTAAGGTTGTTATGATGTCTCTTCAAGACATGAAATATGATTTTTAGTAACCAGTTTTGTATTTACTTGATTTCTTTTATTACGTACATTCCTTACCCTGCGACATCTTCTGAAGTGATGCAAGATATACGAATCGCCTGATATCTGATACTCTTACAAATTTCTTTATAAGACTTGCACAAATCTTTTCCCCAATTACAAATGAACGTAAATTAAACGAAGGAGAAGATATTCCTTCTCCTAATCCTCTTTTGCATAAAACATTCCTTCCAAAGCTACCCGCCACTGGATGGCCTTGTCTTATCTGCTCAACCAGCTCGCTTCGGTTTAAGGAACAAGCCAAATCCCATCCCCGAAAGATAGCGAACCTTCGACACCTCCATCACCCAGAACACCTGTCCCACCCAAACACGGAAGCTCCGATACATACGAAAATGCACACGTTTCAATCGACAGGACGATAAATGCCAAACTTGTCGCTTCCCGGAGGATCTCAAAGCCTTCCCGCCGATTCTGCTCCACACTGGGCTGTCAAAACGCATCGGAAGAAATCGGGTGGCTGGAAGAGAGCCTTCCCAAACCTCCTCTAAGACCTAATTTAAATGTCATATACAGAAAATGCAATTATCTCTATACGTCCTGTCGCAGGTCGCACCGGTGCACAGGTTTCGGCACCCGTGGCGTGACGTAGAACGGACCTTGCCGTGCCATCATCGCATGCAGCTTATCTGACGCGCTCGGTTTCTCTCCCTCCCTCCCCCCTCCAAGACCGCACGTCGGCAGGTTTGATGAGACTCCGGGTAGGGTGCCCTGGGCCTTCCGGCGTGACAACTAAAACCTACATCTTAAGCAAACGGCTGAAAGCGAACGGAATTGAAATATCTTGAGAGATTAATTTAATCCCTGCAAGATGCCTACATACTTACGCTTTTTCGGTTTCGCCTGCTTCTGGAAGGCTGCTGCTCCGACGGTACCGTGGCCTTCCATTCTGTTCCGTTCTGTTGATCTTTCCACCTTTATGCATGCGATTTTTTGTGTCTTGTGTTTTTTTTTGTGTTTTCTTTGCGTTTTTTTCTGTAATATCCTTTCTCCTGCTCCTCCACGGTCAAGTAACTACCTGCGAAAATCGTTTCCATCCGGTGATGGCCCTGAACCTACGCAAATGGGATAAGTCGGCTGCACGGGTACATTTGCGCCCGAGCAGATTCACTCCTCGTTAAACGGATGCCGGTGTGAAGTCTTGGTTCTGGGTGTGTTTTTTTTATGTGTTACTTGCATATACGACCCACGATGGAAGCTGAAGGGCATGGGACTGCATGATGGTCGGACGGCGTAATCTGTTTGATTTTGACAATTTAAATAGGGAGATTTCGCTTCGCTCTGCGAGTGTTTTTCGATTAGTTTCATGTTGAAAGATGTTTGCCTCTGTTGTGCTGCTCCTTTTTTTCCTCATCCATGGATCAACCACACTCGGTTCGCCCCTTTAGGATGTTCACTTACCTTTTGCGGAGCGAAGATTAGGACCCGGAGCCCGACCGGAGGTTTGTGCTGTTTCCATCCTCCTCTAACGGAAAGGATAAAACATCTCCCTGGCGCGTCAAAGAACGTTAAAAGTCAAAGTCGATGACCGTGGCATCGCAAGCCGTTTGAATTTTGAAGCCATCGCGCGAGATGTGAGAAGCGATGAAAGGTTCACTTTATTTCACATGCCAGCGAGTATTCTTGCCGTTGCCGTTTTCAACCTCCTCGAAGCCACCGCACAGTCGAAGGATATGTGTGGAGCGTGCGAGACCATGGGCCATCGGTCGGTCTTGACAGGTTTTTAGCGATTTTCTCAGGGACGGGCCGTCGCCGGCAGACCAGACCGCCGGGGAAGATTATTTTGCAGAATAATGTTTCAATTTGCGTTTCCTGCACGTTGGTGCAAAGTATGATGCGATCATACATCTTCGGATGTAGCGGATACGGACGGCGGCGGTGGGAACGTGCTAAGTAGCTGTGGCTAATTGGGTGAGGAAATTGAATTTACGATGTCGATGAAGGGAAAAAGCGGGCTTGTTAAGGGAAAGTGTTAAGCAAATAAATCAGTTTAATATTATTCTGGTTTTGGAATAAAGACCTTCCCACCATTTCTTTTCGTTGATAACTGAAAAACAGAAAATAAAACTACTAGAACAAAACGAGAGTTTCACCAATGTGACTCTTACTGTTCTGGATTTCCTTACAGGACTTCATTGTTTCAACTGATGCAATAACAGAACAGCTTCAAAGCTCAAATTTCGTCAATAAGAGCAACGAGCAGTCATTCATGCATGATTGCTTTACGGTAAATGAAACAATAACGCACAAAGGTGTTAAAACAACACAAAACACAAAATAAGCTACCAATAAAACCTCCTCGAACAGACAATTCTCTCTGAACCATAAAATAAATAATGGAGAGACATTAGGACAAGGATTTTCAAGGAAACGACCCAAGCACACATATCTGTATGCATGAATTGAACTGCTAATAGCATCAGTAAAAGTAGCAAATGTGTAACTTTACGAGGTGAATGTACCGATCATCGCCTTGCCATGCTTTCTTTGGATCAGCTCCCCGGTGACCCTCTACCCGACAGGCGGTCCAAGGTATTATCCCCGTCAATGATTCATCCTCGATAGATGTTGGCTTATTGCCTTTATGACGCTATAAAACAACTATTCTCCAGTTTTACCGCCCTTCCGCACCCACACCAATGCACACAGTTTTAAAGCGAAACAATACAAGGACATTAGACGCTGGAAGAAAGTGCCACACACACATGGTACCGTGCAGTGCAATAAAACTGAAGCCCGGTTTTTATGATCCTTCCAACCCCATCGGTGCACTCGCAGCGCAATTGAGGTCCAATGAGTTTCCGACCACTACGTGCAATTGTTTAGCAGCAACTGAACTCACTCAGCAAAAACCGTTTCAGTTTCATTGTTTTCCATGTGTGAAGGCTTTGATATTTTTACGACATTATATGCGCAAGAAGGTATGTTTGAAGGAACGCGCGGTTCCTTCCTGACATTCCACGTCCGGGTGTGTGAGGTGGGAATGCCCAACGTACAGATTTACGGTCAGTTTGCCGGCAGACGATTGATGGCCAATGGAATCGGATAGATTTGTAGCGATTGCTGGATTGGAAGACGTCCTCAAGCAGTTGGCAAGAACTCTCATCCCCCCAGAAGTCATCCATCTCCAGCCCCACGGGTGATGTGATTCGCATTGTACGGTCGTAAAGATCGATCGTTAAACGGACCAAGTGACACGAACCGATGCACGCCGCTGTGAGCGTGGTACGAATGATTTTTAGCACAAATTCAATAAAAAACGATCCCGCGATTCTTCGATTCAATATCCGCAGCGGCAGCAGTCGTCGAGGCGTAATGAGCAGGTTAACGCGACTAATGTGCATTTATTAGTGGTAAGAAATTGCCATTTTATGGAGCACCATAAAACCGAACGGCTTCCTCTCCCAGCTCATCGCTCCAGCGTGGGAGGCGCGAATGGATCTAGCGAGATGACGGAGATATGTGCGTTTCTTTGCGTGTGGATTAAGGCGAGGAGTTGGCGGCAGAGGAAGAATTCTTCTCCCACAAGTCCTTGAGGAGCTGCCACCTAGGTTTGGGCACTTTGTGGCGATGCTGATGATGGTGAACTTTGTGGTGGTTGCAGCAGCTCCTCTAGCACCACACCTCTCTCTGCCGCTCATCCCAATTAGCATCTTCCAGCGTAACGATGGCGTCATAAATCTCGTCCCATTCGCACCCATCTCCCGACATGCGGGTACGGAACGAATCCTTCCTTTCTTCGTGCAGCGCAGCAGACTTTGGTTCCGCTGTTTGTGTCCAACACCTCCGCAGGGTTCTCGAGGTGTGATGCGCTTCCGAGGGAGGCATGTTCTGGTGCGTTTGTCCTTGCCGTTGGGCCACTACATACTAGCACTGGAGCTCTGCAGGCGATCGCTGTGAGGCAACTCTGCAACCAGAATCCCGCTGGACGTAAACTTGGCACCTTAGATGATCCGTCAGTACGGTTGGTGATCGATAGACCGCCAGAGCGCGGGATATCCGTAGAAGATCAGCACCGTTCTTCGGCTACGGACACCCCACCATAAAACCCGATATGAATGTGTTTCCCATCCGGGGTTGTTTTTATTGCCCACGCGGGAGATCTCCAGAATGGGTCTGGTACGGATTCGGGCAATCACCGTGGCGTTGGTGAAGGATTTTTTGTTTTGTCGCCGTTGTTTCTCCTCACCTCAACTGGGTAATGGCGCGGTTTAGGGTGTGTGTGTGTGTGTTTTAACTACTCGGAACGAATCGCTCACAGTGGAGAGCAAATATTGGTTCGTAATGAGCCGTTGAACCATTACGTTCTGCATGACCTTGGACGTGGAGAGAGCCTGTCGGTCGGTTGCGGCAAAGATGGATGCGGTTTTGGGCCTGTGTCTTTTTTGTGTTTTTGCCTGTTGCTGTATTCCCCCTTGGATGTCCATTTTAACGAGATCTTGCGGTACGGGTAAGAGGGCAAGAGAGCTAGCCCGACAAGATGGCCGCCTTTTTGCATTCCCGCAAAAGGCACTTTGCGTGGAAGAATTTCGGCTGCAGCTTACATCGAATGCATTTTAGCGGTACTTTTCAAGCCGAAGCGCATTAAAATTGCTTCATTCCCTGTCCAGATCTTGAGATCGGAGTGTGACCTGTTCGTGTGTGTGTGTGTGAGGTGTGAACCCCAGCGGCACATTCCGGCGCGCGATTTTGTGCACTAAACGATGCCTTCGTGGGCAATTAACCAATAACCCAAAACGCACCGAACCCACACTGCAGACGCACGTGGGCTGTTAAATCCATTACCATTAACAAAACTCTTGATCTCTGCACGATTCGCGCAGGCGATAATCGCTATCGCTGGTACGAGGTTGCTTTATTTTTTTGTTGCCGTTTGGGCGGTTGTGAGCCTTGGGCCGCTTCCCTGTTTGCTCGCCTTTATCTCGCCTCAGCTCTATCTTGGACTCGCACCATCATCCATCACTTCGCGCGCAGTCCCATGCGCCGACACGGAACTGCTTTATGCTAAAAGTGTGACCACCCTCGGTGCTCCATCGCCCCACGAATAAAATCCCCTCCGCAGCAAGCAAGAAGCTGGAACGAACAACAAAACACATCCGAAGAACAGGAACGTAATCCATCGAAATCCAAGATAAGCGGGGCACTGCAGTGGGATTTGATTTTTCCGTTCCGTTTTCAGTTCCAGTGCCGAAAGATGCGCTGCTCCATCCCGGAGTGGATCCACCCTCCTGGATGTCTGAAAAGCAAGCTTCAACTGCTAAATGAAAATGCACACGAAAACATTAAAATGCACATAAAGCTGACTGGCGAAATGCTTCGGTAAACGAAGTGCCTGCGTGTTATGTTTTTTTTTTCGGCAGTCGTTTCTCTTGTTGAATGTGACGCATTTTGCTTTTCGCACTCGGGATGCGTCGTCCACCGTCGCCCGATGTTGATTTGTGCACGCGGGGAAGCGCGGCTTAACTTCTGCGGACGGGGCCCGCAACCACTTAAAGCAAACATTAAACCGTGCGATCAAAATTAATTTTTGATGTTAACGAAACGAGAGCGAAATAATTCTTGCGGAATTAAGAACCATCAGTCCGACGCGTGACGGTGTTCTGCCCGCAGTTCGGATGGAATTTTTCGGCCCGTAATGGATGCCACAAGGGACACAAACTAATGGAGCGGGAGCTGGAGAAGCAGGGTGATCCTTTTCCTCGAGATGCACATTAAATCTGTTCTTAGCTGTTGGCGCGGTGAAGGAGATTAAGCGTTTGCAAGGGGAAAGGAGCGTAACGATGCTTCTTTTGCATTTATGCTTGAATTGTGAAGCACAATGCTTTGCTTAAGTCCGATCAAATTTGCGTTTGCGTTCGCTAAAGTTTTGTTTGAATTTCTTTGACGGAATTCTGACAACTTCGTTAGCACAGCACAGTTACACAGCTAGCGATGTGGTGTAGCTTTTAGTCGTGGGATTAAGTTTTGGGTCTCGAAATCCGAATAAGGGAACATTGTGTTTATTTCAGTAGCTTAATTTCTACTATTATCACAAAGCACGGCGTAGTACTCACGACGGGGTTCAGTCCATCGAAATTTCGTGTAAGCGCCTTAAGTTAGGCTATGCGGAGGGAAAAATGAAATGGGAAAATTTTGTATAAATTCATGTTAAAAATAAACAAACAAATTTGACGAAGTACATCTCTTTTTATGTATAAGCATGATTTATCTTTTTTTCTCTTTTGAAGAAGATTATTTTTGCTTTACCTTTAGTTGGCTGTGTAGAACTCTCTCACTTTCTCTTGCTGTGAGCATGAAAAACTCAATAATGTTGAAATATTTATCACTATGTGGACACTAAATAACAATTATTATATCTTGAAATTGATCCTAAACCTTTAATGATAAAAATAAAACTGTTGTGATCCCTCAAAACCCTTAGTATCAAAGACGGAATGGATGAACATGTTTTAACCGGTAATCTGTTGAGCAACTGTAAGACCAAGCATATTCTCACGACATACAAGAAACAAAAAAACAGCATTTTGTTCAATGAAAAAGAATAAACACTCCAACAGAAGGCAAACCCCCAGATCGGTTCAATAATCAGATGTCACTCTGGGCCACTTAATTGTATATCTTATCATACATAACACAACACGTGGAAACAACATGCCTTACATCGGCCACAAATGGTGTGACAGATATCGAGTAAAAACGGTTCCTGCTGTCAACGCCATTCCGGCCAACCACCTGTGCCACCGTGTGCACCGCGCCGCTCAAGCTGCTCGACTTTCAATCACTCTTTGGCACGTTGGCCGCAACCGAAAATACGCTAAACATCTGTACTTTCCGGTGTCAGCATCCGGCGGCGACACCGAAAAACATAAATCCGCTTTTCCGGTGCCAAACTAACGACGCCCGGGGTCGTTCAAGACATCCCACCGCCAGTCGGCAGTTGCTGCTCTTGAAGGCGCCGCGTTTATTTATTTTTTTTTCTTCCCAAAACGATGCGTTGGGATGGAAAGGATTGAGCGATGATGATACACACACACGCGCCCTGGGAACGGTTCGGGATGGGAAGGCGTGTCCCGATGCCCGAAAAAAAAGCCTAGTAGCCTGTTCTGTGCGAGAAGCTGCCTTTTCAGCACTTTTTCCACCGGCCCGGTTCGTCCTTTGACGGTACTGTCAACGCGTTTCCGAACGCTTGAGTGCGCCGAGGGAATATTGGGATTGCAACCGACGCCTCCCCAAGGGAAAAAAGCCGTTTCGCCCTTTTCGCCAGCGGCAAGGGAGTTTGTCTGGAAAGTTGTAAATAATCGGCCCAAAAAATCCTCTGACGGTTGGATCCGACCGATTGCGCTGGGTGAGCAGCTCGGCAAACACTAAACATTGCCGCGCTGGAAAATCAAACTGTGATGGTGTGTATCGATTGGAAAGGGAGAAAAGGAGTGAAAACATCACCAGAGCAATGCCACATCTCGCTGACCCCCCATGCCGGTTGGAAAGGCGAGGCAATTGTGGCGATTGTTTCTAGTTTTATTGTGGCCCTCTTTTTATTGTGCCTCAAAATCATAATATTTACCACATTGCAATGCTGTCTGTTGTTTTTTTTTTCACGTTGCCGAAACTCCCAAACCCTGGAGGTGAAACATTTGATTCGCTTTGCTTGGTTGTGCTTACCACTAGTCTTTTCCATCCCGGGGCCGGGCTGGGTGAGGCTGAATCGAGGGTGAAAGCATAACGGGAGCAAGAGAGTAAAAGCCGCGTCCAATGGTGATAAAAAAACGGCAACGAAACCAACGACTGCGAACGAAAATAAAAAAAGAACAAGGCGAACCGAAATCCCAAACCGATTGCTTCATGAGCATAAAAATATCAATATATTTTCCCTTTTATCTGTCACACTCGGGGAGGTCTCGGGGGCAGAACCAATTTGCTGATCCATAAAGATAGATGAAAACCGGCCTGGGCCACAAGGCGAGCCCGTTCGGGGTGGGTCACCGTGCCAGAACAGGGTGACACAGGGGACAGTAGCACAGTGGTGCCCTTTACGACAACACTCCGGCCGGCGATCGTTTCGCATGCCGCTTGCCGATGGCGACTTATGATGCGAAAAAATGGCGATAATATCATCGTTTTCTGCGGACACTTGGGAGTTTTAGGGAGCTGCCGGTTTTCGTTTCGATGCCGATGGTGATTTGGAGCAGCAGGCGGCGAGGATGGCAGGAGTCATATTTGCATGTCGTAATGCTGATGCTCAGGATCGGATAAGAAGCCGAAGAATCGGACGATTGCCTCGAGTTGTGTCGGTTTGATTGTGCAAAACCATATTTTGTAACTTTATTCCGTAAACGGCGCCTCAACAATTTTCCTGATAGCAACAACAAGCTCTAAACTCTAAAAGAGGCTGTAAATTTTTGTATGATAGTGACACCGATAAGAATGCTGCTCGAAGCTGAGGGATGAACCTGAGTTTAGTTTGAAGCTCAAGGCGTTTCTGAAGTCCATGATGAAGTGATTAGAAGAACGATCAGCAAGCAACCAGGTTCAATCCTTGATTTCATTGAAACAACCTTTTCAAAAGTAGGATCTTCAATCATCATCACGTGTAGCAATACTCAAGTCATCCCTAAACCGATTAAGGCCAACAAGAAAAAGCAAAACGCGAAGCTTGAAACAAAATAATCATAACCTGCAGCAAGCAAATGAGCAAAACAAATGAAACACATTTGTTTGGATAAATGTCTCAACCTGCTGCTGCCGATGCTGCCGCTGGTCGGCGTCCTTCGCGACCACATGCGCAGCTGATAACTCATCATCTTCACCACCCCGCCCATAATGCTCACCGGAGGCCCCCATTGCCCCAAGTAATTGAGTTCTGCTGCAGCTCGCTCGCCCTCCCTCCGATGACAGCGTTTCTCACCGTGGTTTGTGGGTTGAAAAATGAAATTCTTCACCAGCTACGTGCGTACCTGTGTGTGAAGATGAAGCTCCTGCTGGGCGGCAAATGTATGCTGCCAAGGTGGGAGAAACCTACCCAGGGGCCTGCAAGATTTCCACCGATTTGCTCATTTACAGCTTTATGTGTTTTACCCTCGGCCAGCACGCATGCACGCACCGGGCCGATGCAAAAGATACATTTGCTGTGCACGCTCCATCGACCGACGGGCCCTTCGGTTTCTGTTGGGGAGCGGCAGGGCGGCTGGTACAGCAACATAATGACGGCAGTGACGCTGCCCGGAATCGGGTGAATTAAGATGTTTTAAATGTTAGTGTAATGATTTATGAACGCAAGCTAGCAACGTTTGCCGTTTGCTTGACAAGTCGTTTTCCTGTCGCTGTACACACGTTCACAACAGGCTGACAGGGACAGGGCCTCCCTTCCCTTCCCCCTCTCTCTCTCTCTCTCCCGTAGAACTCCGTTGCAGTTTTGAGTGCAAGATGCGTTCAAGTGTATCGACTTGCCCGCTCGGCGAGACCCGGGAGCGTATTATGACGAATGCATGTACGACGGCTTCCGCCTCACCGGCGTGACACGGCTTACACGACACAGAGGGCGCCTCCAATCACCCCCTGCATGCACCACCCTTCAGTGGCGTGTCAAATTTTTACTGTAAAATATATTTTCGCAACTCACGTTGGCACCCACTGGATGGCTGTGACGGGGACGGGGAATCACTCCCAGGCGGGCGCAATGGCTTTTTGGGGTCACAGTAATACCGGGGGGCTTGGGAACGGGTGTGCATGTGCATTCCAGTCGATAATAGCGCTGTCGACCTTTTGTTTGAAGCATGTCCAATGAGTCGCAATCTGCTGGCCCGGGAAAAAAGGCGGATAGGGGGAACTGTTGTTGCTACATGCAATAGCAATGTTTGTGCAATGGTTTAATGGGGTCTTAAGTCAATTATAACAAGGCAGTTATAATGTTTAAATACTTTCAAAGCACGCACACCCGAATGGAGGTCCTTTTCCGTGTGTTGTTTAAATTTTTGTTGAAGCATGAGAATATTCATTTTAAACTACAGTATAAACTAAATAACTTTAACGTTAAGAAGCCACATGAAATAATTTGCTCACGAGAAGTTCTTCTTCTATTAAAGTTTTTCCTCAATTATTTTTCTTCATCACATCGTTCGAAAAACAAACATTCATCTGCTCCTTAATGGGTCATGTCATCCACGACCTAATAACATTAGATCTCACTCACTCAATCACTCATCTAAACACATCGTCTAGCGCATCGGCAGCTGCAGCTGCCAATAATTGCTGCAATCAGTTTCATTTCCCGCCAGCTTTCGAATCAAAACTGTCTTTCCCGTTTTTTTTTTTTGTTCTTGGTGCTGCCATCCGTTCCTACTCCAACAGGACAGACCTCTTCGCCCTCATCAAATTGTTGGACACACTGTATTCCGGGGTTCTGCCGCAAATTAGCTGTTAATCTTCCTCCCTTACATAAATACACAGACACTCAGCATTGCCATCGCGATCCTATCATCAAATTATAATCATTATCATGTTCTGCGGATCCTCAAGCACACACAAACACACATACACACATCGAGTTGTCGACCTCGACCCCTAACCCAGACCTCACCCGTTATGCAACGTCCGGTGTTCCCGTTCCTTCAGTAACCACGTCAACAAGACACAACGAGACGGCAACAATCTCGAGCAGAACGCCAAAACATTCGAAAGGCAGACGGAAACATATCATATCGGGCGGGATCACAACACACAAACGGGGGAAAAGGAAGGGGTCCCGGACGAGCCCTGTAATCATCGCTCGAAGGGAATCGCAAGCGTAGGTCCGAACCCGCCGGACCCGGAACCCCGTCGGTGCATCGCGAAGGAAGTGAACGGACCCACCAAGGTACCAAGGTCCTCCGACGATGTCTTTTCTGCTCTCGTATTTCATTTCTTCCTCCACACGGTTCGTCTACATAATTAACGTCGAATTCTTTGCACGAAGTCAGCCCCGTGGCGGGAAAAGTGGATCGAAAATCGAAGCGGTCCGAAATGGCTGCAGGTAGGAGAGGGCCGAGAGAGGGAACAGCCATCGGTGGTCGGTCGTTAAAACAAACATCCAATCCATCCCAGCGCTCTGGTAGCATCTTCCCCCGCCGGAGCCCTCCGTCTAAGCCAGCCAGGCCAGCGAAATCGTGTGCGGCTGTGTGGGAGCTGGGATCATCCCTCCCGGCCCGAAACACCGAGGGCAGGTGAAAATGATTTATTATGGATTCGGCCATAATTCCTCGGCGTACATTTCGTGTTAGCCGATTCCGCTGCAAACCGCCGGATAAATTAAAGGTTATGCAAGGTCCCGGTGCACGGTGCACGCTTGGCGCTCGGGGAAGGGAGGTTTGCACGATCATTTCTTTTAGGCCATCATCACCGTCAACCGAAAACGGACTGCAAGAAACACACACACACAGCTACAACTCAATTCTCTGCTAATATCGCTCCTAACGAGCCAAAGGTGGACCGAAGTGGCGATCTTATCGCAGAACAACGCGGGACAGCAGAACGAAACATGAATGTAATATTCAATTAAGACTACTTTTTCGCTGTCCTGCCTGTGCGCTCCGGGAGAGGGGTGATGGGCAGCAGGGAGGAAAAACAAACACTCCGCAGGCCCGGTGATGGCCGGAGGTAGCAATTTATTGGCTAATTTGAGCTCCACCAAAGGGAAACACTGCTCGTCCCATACGGCCGGGACGCTCCGAAACCCTGCGGCGGTGATGCAGGTGGTGCTGCCGTGCCAGTGGGTTTTCTATACTTTCGATCGTCGTGCTCTGGTGATCCCGTGCCCGGGCGTGCATTGTGATGCCGGGTGATCTCACGGTACAGCGTTCTGGGGAGTGGCCTTGCATGTGGACCGGCCATACCGACCGAATGGACACGGTTTTAGTGGGCCGAAGTGCAACAACCGATCACAACGAGCTGGAACGAATGCGGCCTAGGCCTGCCTCTAATCGGCTGACAAAGCGACGGTGCTAACGCGCTGTCACACGACAAATGATCATCCCGGGCGGGCGACAACAACCGGGTCGGACGACACACATTTCCGGCTGGGCGTTGGTTTGGAGCTTATTAACCTGTGCGAGACCTCTAGAGGGGAGGGACGTCGAGGTACTGTGTACTTGCATCAGGTACGTTTGGTCATACGAATTAACAAGTGATGATAGGCCTTTATGAAGCGTACGTTTCCTTGTTCGGGTTAAGCTTAAAGGTGTCCATTTTTCATACCCATTCATGGCAGGGCCTTAAATATTTTCTGGGAAGCATTAAGAACAATTAATCAGATGCAAGTTAGCTGTTATTTAAGCTGACGAAGTACATCAAAATATAATAAAACATACGTTGAAGAACTCATATGAGGCGAAACAACCAACTCCAAGTAGTTCGAACTTCATGGACTTTTTAAAGATTGAAAATAAAACAAGTGGCCTAAACAACAGTGCTGAAAGCTCTTACAATTTTTAATTCAAAGTGCAAATTTATATTTATTTTTGATAAGATCTTATTGGCCAATAACCTCAGCCACAAAGCCTGTAAAGGATCTCTAAAAGAATTTGGATTGGAAGATTAAATTTCTACACTGTTGTTGAACAAACCATCTTCAGACATTTTCAAAACATGACTTTGGCCTTCCAAATGCGCCTACCTACTCCTCAACACACAAGTCATATCCCAGGACAATTATTCTTCCATACAACTCTAACAATACACTTCTAATAGGCAAACCACAGCGTCAGCCCACCTTAATCCTCAAAAGTCAATTAATAAACCGAATGCGGCCTGTCGGCGATTTCACCTGGCGTTCGAGAGCCACGGCCCTCCTGCCAAGGACTCGCTCTTTCAAAGAAAAGTTCCCCATGGACATTGCACCCAGCATCCGCGCAGCTTTTCATCAGCTGTCTCGGAAAAGCCTGCTCCCTCCTTCCAAAACAGAATGCCCACGACCCGAGAACGGATTCTGTGGCGTATGCACGGTGTCGCCGGCACCCGAAAATAGAAGCACAATGCATTTTGACACCTCGTTGATGGGTTTTTGGCCAGAAGGGAGTGAGTGCATTTTCGGTTTTGTTTTTTTCCCCTGGTTCATCGATGCCCGGGACTGCCTGTTGCTTTCTAATCCTTGATTTCTTTACACTCAAAGCCTTTTTGCTATCCCTTGTTGTCCGGGGCGGATGAACGAGTAGGAGTCCCTCACCAAAGAAAAAAAAAAAAAGATCAATTTCATATTTCCTTGCGACGCTGAATGTGTCTGCGGGACTGAAAAATGAATATCCCATTTGCGTGCGCCTTTCTGCACTCGCTCTGTCTCTTCGCCGCACAGAAGCATTCCCGGGAAGGCAAAAACTGGGTTTTTTGGATGGAGCAACAAGAGCAACAAAAAAGTAGGAGAATAGTTATCCTTGCCACACTATCCGGGCCAAGCGACCGCGCTCCTCCGCAGCTCTCCTTTGTGGTCGTGCAGGAAACCGCAAAATCCGATAGACTTACGGCATGCGGCTCGGCTGCAGCCGACAAGTCAAATGCAACATGTAATAACAATGCGCTAGGCACCGGCCCTAAGCCGGCGGACCGAAAGTGAGCGAATCTTAATCCCATCACAGAGGGGTTCCGGTAGCGGGACTACATGCACGGCCACATGCAACCGCCTCGTTACCGAGCCTTGATTGGATCGGGCGTTGAATAATGGAAGATTCGGTTTCAATATGATGTGCAAAAATGATATGAGCCATGGCGGAACAATACCATCCGCCTCGGTTCGCATATGCAACCGAGGGCACCGAGGCACCGGGGGCTGGATGCGTCATGGCAGGCGAAGCCGGGTCGGTGGTTTGCCGGTTCTGAATTGATCCGGAGCTCCCGATAGGCAACGCGTATCAGATGTGTACAAGCAGACAGATTCTTTCCCTATAGCCTCTCGTTGTGACGTGTGGTGTAATGAGGTTTCTCATATTGTTGGCAAGCTAAGAATAGTATCAATCTACACACAGATCCTGTGGCCGATGGCTCGAAGCTGAGGATAAGCAATATGGAAGTGCTCCGGGTACATAGGACAGTGTGACATAATATGATCAAAGAGATGGTTTATGAGATCTTGTGAATATCACACAAAAAAAGCATTTGAATTCTACAAGATCACAACTTTATTTTACCAATATCTTACTCCAAACCAAATTCTAACACACAACCGCTTCCATCATATCTCTTCTACGGACATCTCTAGTTGATCCACGATATGCAAAACCACATTTGATGACGTTTACTTCCTATGTGTTTTAAGCGACACTTCCATGGACCCACGGAAGCAAAGCGCAACCAATTCTTTAATGAAATGCAAGATCCCCTGTTCCTCGGAACCTGCCATCAAACCATCAAAACACCATCACCGAAAGCGCAATCCCCAAGGTAATCCCATTAATCCGGAAAATTGAACTACGTGCTCCGACGGGACCGACCGAAATTACCTTTCCACCGACAACAAAAAATCAGAGCCCTTTCCCTTCTCCTACCAGGCCCTTTCACCGGGTTAGTGATGATAACGGTAGCAAATAATAATTGTATATGGGGGCAACTCCCGCACCCGCAAATCCTTGTCTCCGCATCATGCCCAAGAAGCAAACCACACCGACTTTCACTTTCACAGACCTCCTCCTCCCGAGGGGTTGGGAGCCTGTCTGTGCGAGGGGGGAGGGAGAAAACAGACTGAAACCAAACAAAATTGCGACTTGATGGTTGTGATTTCAGCTGGCTGCAGTACCGTCCGGAGGTAAGCCAACCCACGCCCCAGTGCGGTGTACATCCCAACCCGAAACCCGGGGTAAATCCTTTCGATAAAGTTTCCCAATTTACCTCCAATATCCCTCCGGTGCTTCCTCCGCTGCTGGTTGGAGTTTAATCGAAGAAACGACAGTGTCGACTTCCGGCTGGGCGATCTCGGGCTACCCTAGGCACCGTACCATCGAGCGCCAGCCCCAAGGAAAATCGTCACATTCGTATGTACATTGCGTGTATCAAAAAGCATGATAATAATGATTGCTATCATCGTGCCTGCCCTCGACGGTTGGCAACCGAACGCTGCTGCCTGCGCCCGATATGGATCTCCGAGACGTATCGATAATCATCGGCGGCAACACTGATGGCGGGGGGGGGGGATGTAGAAAGCAACATACATATATTCCCCAAGCGAAAACATTCCGTCTCGATTTCGGATTCGATGACGCGCTAACAGACGTACACACGCGCGGGCCCGCTCACATATGTCCTCACCCATCACCCCGGCACTAAGTGGGAAGCTTTAGTTTTCTCGATACCGGCTTCGGAAAATTTTCATCTAAAACGTGACTAAATTATATTTTGTGTCTGCAGCAAATTATTCCCATCCCACCGTGCATTCCGTGCGGTGGAAAATCGGCTGGAAAAGGGAACGTCACCAGTGTGGAATGTGTAAGTAGGGCGGCATGATGGCTACAGTAAACGATTGACGACAAGGGAGAGCGTAAAAAAAATCGTATGATGATGGAAAATTTGAATAGTTTAGGAGACAATCGGATGGAGTGTCGTATTTGCGAATTCATGTGAGATGATTGTGGTGTTGGTTGTTTGTTTATTTTTGTTTCATTATTTTTTGAAACTCGTTCAACTTTACTGTTTAAGAATTTCCAATAAGATTTCACTGCGCCATCTATCGAGCTTCAATAGAATCTGTATCTGTTTCCAATTGTACGTCCCTGGTCCGTTCCGATTTCCACTGTTCCTTAGCTTTGAAATGAAATGGACATTTTGTATTATTCTTTCCATTTTCGGGGTTGGTTTGTGGTACGATATATTTAAAAAGAATGACAAATATTTAACAAAAATAACCTCTCATACAATTTCTTTTATCACAAAATCAATCAACGAGTTCCATTAAAACCAATTACAGCTAAACTAATGAAGATAAAATTATTAAAATTCGTTATAAACACATCGCCAAGTGTTGTTCCCCACAGCTAATAGTTTACGACCGTACTTTTAGTCGTAAAAACTTCGTTAATAATTAAAGCCACATTTTCATGTCAGCTCTCCCGTACAGAGAGGGAGAGCACAGAGAGCCTTAAAGTCCAATTGAGACAATAATAGAAGTATCATAATTGAAGTGCATTTATCAAACATTCATATCGCAGCAGGAATTAGCTCTCTAGCTTAAATTTCATTCGTCATTCTCGTTTTCAACGGACTGGTCCGTTGTGACGTTCAACTAGGTGCAACCGCTAGATCGAGATGCGGATAAGAATGGAATAACTGTGTGTAATAAATGAATATCATTGCACGCGTCGGTGAATGTGTAGACTGTTAACTGTGTGGATAAACCTTTATTCAGCTAATTCAATTCTATTTTTGTTCACTTTATAGTTATTCAAGGATCTTCCAGCAATTCATACTTCCTTCCTTCAAATTGAGCAAACTAATATGTCTAAAGTATTTTCCAAACAAAGATTCCTACAAGGACCGTACACGACCTTTCCTTGCTTTCGCATAATAACGAGAAATATTACACATGTGTTTGCCTCGTTGCATCCATTATGCAAGGGTAAGATCAAATCAAAACTGGTTTTTATCACGTCGAGTCCCAGTGCATGCATCCTCCCCATTACATCGTGTACCACCGTGTTAGAGCAAATGTACTGCGAACGAGTCCTACTGCATCATCATAGTTCCCTTTTCCCTCGTTTTCCCCCGATGCTGGCCAAGGTCATGGCTAGCACATCATAATGGATTCCTGATCAAAAGGGTGTATACACACACACACACACATGGAAAAACCGATGAACGTACCACAAAAACCAACCATGTCGCAAATGGAAGGCAAATGGTTGGTGGTGTAGGGCAGCATACAACAGATAGAAGAAAAAAAAACAAGGCTAGAGGTTCCAATCGCGCTGCATGAATAGTTTCATGAGACGAAGATTGAGTCGAATGCAGCCATAAGTGATACATCACCGGTGTCACGTAAGGTGGAAACCGTAAGACAATGGCATTGCATTAGACACCACCAGGCACGACCTCGGCAGCCAGCGGTACACACACATTTCGCCATCGGTTGTGGGCCCCTGAACGGAGCGGCGCAAGTCGGCGTGGAGTCAGAATATCATTCTTTTATGCTCGAGAATAGGAAGAACCTTGTATCACATGTTCTATCGCGCCCCCGGCTCACCTTCACGATTTCGAGTCGTGTCGTTCGCCCTGCCTGCCGGGTGACCCCTTTCACGGGCGCTACAGTGACAGAGGGAAGGGCTAGCGAGACCCGTGGCGGCTGTGAAGGATGGCAGCGCGAAGCGAACGTACGGGAAAGCGAACGAACCGGCGCGCGGGATCCAATGAAGATAGCACGGCGGAGCAGGAGTTTAGAGTGGAGAGATAAAAGTAACACCGGGTAGCTGTCACTGATGCGTTCGTTTTTGTGTTCGTCAAAAAGTGGTGAAGCGGGGAGGAAGTCCCACCATTCGGAAAGAAGACACTCGGGATGGGTTTAGATAAAAAGTACACGATAATGTCAATCAGGTAGTTAGTTAATGCTGCATTAGCAAGTCATTCAATCAATTTTCAAGCGCGATTCCTCGCGCTGTTGCACGAACACTTGCGCTCAGGTGTTTTCTCCGATATCTTCCGGACAGTGGATATTCCCCCTGGGAGGGGGGAGTTGGAGGAAAAGCGCCGTTAGAATGCCCCGAGCAACGATGACAACGATGAGTGGCATAATGGAATGCGGGATGTCACTCTGCCCAGCGTCGAGCGGTGTAACTGGTGGAAGGGACCCATTGTCTAGCTTTACTCGGCTTTAGTGGTACAGGTGAAATGAAATCTTCAACGCCGAAAAGATGTAACCAAGATGAGCGTGGTGCGTCGCAATAAGCGTCATTAAATACTTAATTTTAACCAAAAAGGAGGAAAAGCCACACTGGCACTAAAGCAGCCACTTCTTATTCTCAAGAGCCACAGCCCGGGCTCAACTATATACCACGCCTAACACTAACCCTTACGAGAGCTCATAACGTGCCATACATAACCGCAAAGTATGCACTTCCTGTAACCGCACCGTAAAATCAACAAAGCAGTAAGTACTCCGCCGCCCGCCGAAGGTTGCACTTGCTTTCTTCCCGCCGGTGGCCGCAATTCTACGACGGTGGCGCCGGCACTAATTAAAACTAAGGAAGGATTACAAACTTTGAACTCACAATTCACGTGGAGCCGGTGTATGTGTGTTTCGGGTTCGGGCACGTTTTTCCCCGTACAAATATCTTGCGGGCACAAGGGAAGCGAAACTAGCTGTAAGGACTTTTCGTTGGGCAAAAATGGAACTACTTCAAAGTCTTTTGCCACCAGGGGGAAGACTTTCGGTGGTGGGAATATACAAAACCTCCCTCTTCTTAACCTATTCATTTATCTTACGTGGTGGGTGGCTCGGTAGCATTAATAGCTTCTTACGTGACTGCGTTTTCAAATAAACTCGCTAATAAGTTCTTGTTTTCTAGCGTAGGAGTTTACAATTAATTGCGGGCTCAAGGAAAGCAAACATATTGGGTTGGAGACTCTATGAAGTTTCTTCCTAAAGCGATTCAAGACGTTTGGACAACGTCACCTTAATTGCTCACAGATTGATTTACGGAAATGGCAAATATTTTCCCGCACCATCTTCATCTTCACCAGAAGTCAATCTTGTAATGGAACCGAAGGAAATGGGCGCATTTCTTGCCCACGCTTTCTGACTCCCTTCTTTGCGCCAAATCCCTGTCGGGTGGCCGTTCAATCAATCGAAACCTTCCCCCCCCACCGGCCGCAAATCGTCATCCGACCGGCTCTCCCTTTTATGAACCACAAACACGGGTTTGTGTTTGGATTTTTATGTGCGGCTCTGCAAATAGGGAAAAAAGGGAAACACAGGAATCCTTCACAAGCCAGCATCCAGGACGGGACCACTGGTGTAGAAATTGATTAGGGCAAATTAAACGGATCCTCCCGCTCCCGGCCAGCCCAATCAGTGGCGTGACAAACATGGTCGCATTGTATGTGCCATGCTAAGACGCGCGAGCGAAGGAGAGCCGTTGCTGTGTGGTAAATTAATTTGATTACTTCCGAAACGATTCCGTACCGGCTAGAAGTGCACTGGCTAGACGCTGGTCAGCTAGATCCAAAATGGGCAGCTCGGGGAAGAATAAAGAACTTATCCTAGCAACGCGTGGCAACGACGCATCGGATGGAAAGGATGCAGAAGAAAAACAGTCGTTTTCTTCGGTTGGTCGTTTCGATGTTCCTTGTTTTTCTTTCTTGGACTGCATTTTCTTCCTCTGTGCTGGGGTTCGCCGAGCTTCCCCGTTGTCATGGGTTTTGGGACGAATAGAATCGAATTATATGATCGTAATATAATTACGTCATAAAGGCGAACGTAAAGCATAATGAATCCGTATGAGTGGGACTCGTGCTTCAGTTCTGAGAACAGGACGAAGAGGAGAAGGGAGACAACAAAAAAGTTATGGAACACAACAAAGAAGCAAAACCATAATTCTAACGCTCGTTGGACAAGAACTGGACCTTTTTTTCTCTCTCTCCTGTTTATCCTTTTTAATCACCCTACAATCATGTTTGTTGTGTATAAAACTGTATGGGAGTGTGTTTTAAAATGGTCAATCAATAATGCTGGACGGTCGGTCTGAAAGGACTAACAGGCTATGAAAAATGGGCTTCACGTCCAGCGTCAGGTTGGTTGAAGATTTCTTCGCTGATGGTGATGTAATGTTATTTCGCTTTTATTCTGATTTTTAAACCATTTATCAACGTGAAATACAGTATACAGATGTCTGGAAAGAGAAGCTCCTACCAACTTCTAATAAATATCTAGGCAACGAACTTATGAGAACTCTGGAAGCTATCGAATATAAAAATACTTTGGTAGTGATGATAGCCCCATATCTAATAATTATGTGATCTTCAAATTCTTTTCCTTAATTTAAAATTATTTTCAAGAATTTATGCACTTAAAGATTATAAGTGATTTATATTACTTTAAACAAGGTTCCTGCTCCCCCAACCCATGCTACATCATTTTTGAAAGGCGCAAACTATACATAATATTCTCATTTAATTTTTATCACAACACCCTTTCAATCCTCTCTTCAAGGAACGCATGATTCATGGCTAAACAAATGCTCCCCATGAAGAGCCAGGACACTCACCGCCATTTAGCAAGCATGGGGGCCATCAGAGGACCCAAACCTCGGCAAGTCCTCTCAGAAAAGCTGTCCCATTAAAATGACATCACCAGCGTCATGCGTCGGCGGAGGATGCAAAGCGCAGCCCGACCGTCCCATGCTCCGGGGGTGATGGTGATAGTTAAAAACTACTTCCACTACTACCAGTGCCAGTTAATAGAATTGTCGCATAAAAATGATTCACGTCCCTCCGTGGAAGCGCTGGGCTGGGCAGGCGTGTCGAGCGGCGACAGGATAGAAAATTAAATTTGGCCCCACAGATTTCGGGCTGATTCCATATTTTATCTTTTATGGTGCTATTATATGCATAATATACAATACTTTTTGGCAGCAAGCCTTCTCGCAAACGGCACGACGGGCCGCGCGGGAATCCTCTCCAGATCGGTTGGGAGCCCAAAAACTATAAAATTGCTTGCGGAGGCAACGGCCGTCTAGTGTTTTCAACCGTTCCCGGGCTGGGTGGCAAATTTATGCCTTGCCTTCGCACTAAAGCTAGCTGCGGCAAAAACGTTCGAACTAAGCTTCTAGTACATGGCAAACCCCACGTGCCACTCTGCGACACTCTGCGAGACGCAGGTCGGGAATTAAGGCAACACGCTCCGTTTAACATAAGCTCCCGTTTCCTAAAGTGTGCTTATCACAGACGTCACCGTTACCGGCTGCGGAAAAGGATTAAGGTGTTTGAACTTATTTTAAAGTGAAAGTAAAAGAAAAAAACGATCTCTGCTCTCTGTTTTTCATTCCGATTCTACTTTCTCAACCTTTTTCATCGCGACACGCACAGAAACACAACATCTGAACGCGCCAAACGCGTCTCAAGCCATCGGGTACTACCTGATCCTTGACACTGAAGGGAGTCAGCCAGTTCTACCGATCCCGCATTATCACTCCCACACCTTGTCTTCGGCACGGGTTGCGAAAGGGTTTTTAATGCTGTCGCAATTTTATCGGGGTGTACTTATGTGTGATTATGCTGCCTTAAATTGACTGCACCGTTACTGGTGATGGTGACTTTCGCGGGCCCAGGAATTCACACCCTCCCAGCGACGGGTTGCCTTCATTTCCCAGAAAAAGACGGAAGTTAATTTAACAGGAAGCATTTCGTTTTATGAAGCGTAATTTGATGGAAAGTAAAATTGAATTTCACAGCGACGGGCAACGAACCGGGTGAGGGTGTGCGATATGCGTACGAGTTTGTTATTAGAAGCTTAAGTAATCTTTGCCTCGCAGCGATGGAGCATGTTGGAGCGGTTTACAGGAACGTTTAACATACTTACTCCATAAGACGGAATTAATTTGTTTTCTTTGTTTGACTGAAATTCTGTTATCGAAATAGAAAGGTAAGAAGATTTTACTTCCAGCGCATACTAGCATACTATTGCAAGAAGATAAGAAAGTCTAATGCCAACGCTTCTTTCCGCGTTTAAGTAAATGTTGATTTTATGTTGTCAGTTTAAAACGATCCCCATTCTTGAAACAAGACCCATCAAATGTACATTCCTTCCTTTGTACACTTTAAACGCACCTTTTATGTTGGCTATCCCAATTTCCAGCCAGTTTCGGGTCCTTACGGTGCCTTAAACGCCCCTTCCCACCTCGAATAAAACCGTACCGTCTGTGCCGAAAGAGCAGTACCTCAATGCACGTTTAGTGGCTCAGACGCCATGAAGGCCGCAATCCTCCTTCCGAAGAGTGCTACAGCACAACGGACGCCTTAAAAAAGGAACATATAAAATTACTTTTCTCGCACAAGTAGTTCAACACGACACGGAAGTAATGTGGAATGTGGTTCCGTGTTTTCTTTTTTTCTTTTGTAAAAGCTTTAGTCACACCGGGAAACGTTCCTTGTCCCGAGTTTTCATTTTTTTCTTTTGTGTGTGCGTTTTCCCGTGCGAATGCGTGAAACTGTATCCAGCTCCAGCAGCAAAGATCATAAAGTTCAGCCGAAACGTTGCCTCGCTGACGGATGGTAAGCGGGGTCCGTCGACCCGGGGAAGCCACCGACCCAGCCGGGGATAAGTGGGGTTTCAATAAATATTTGATAGCAAAAATGCCACCGACCGGGTGCGAGTCCGACCGGCTGCGAAACGTTTGACAGTGAAGGGCTGCCCTTTCTACTTGGGAAGGATATTTTCGTTCCTTTAATAAGAAACCGAACAAAAAAACAACCCACTCACTCCTGTGGGTTCTTAAAACACCCACTCCTGTGCAGCTATTTATTTAAAAAGAAAACCCCTTAAAGCGGTTTGCGGAAGTTACATGTCCCTGTGTACGTAACCCACGTGGGGAGGTTTTATGTGCCGCCGGTTTGGCCGGATGGTGGGGAAGAGAGGTCAAAGCATGGAAACAATCGGGATCAAGCCGGTGCAGCTCCTCCCCCCCCCCCTTAGAGGGCTACGGATACAAGGACGCCTCCCCCGTTTTGGCATGTTAACATACCGACTTCACTCGAGGGGCTTTACGTCATGTTGTTCTTACCAGCGCCGAACTAGAATTCCTTTTCCCGCAATCAAACTGATGGACAGGAGAGCAAGCGGCAGAAATGTCAAAAAATGGCAGCAAACCTGCACCTTCCGCAGGGCCTCCGCCCGTGTGTGGGTAAGTTGAGGGTTTGGGTTTTGTTTTATTAAAAAAAATCGGCTCCCCCCGCCCTTCGTCAACAAAACACAAAAACTTGTTTTTGAGGTTGTTCGATTTTCGGGGTTTATTAAATATTTACCCTACCAGAAAATGTGCATGTAGTGCGGTGCGGTGTGGTTTTCGCACTGGGAGGGGGGGAGTGCCCGTTTTTTTGCTGCTCTCCCGATTTTCCTTTTCCGATTTTGAGCTTGAGGGGCACCCTTGTAACGGTCCCTTTTATCGGTTATTGGAAAAAATCGCATAGCGGATCGCGACATGATACGTATTGCGTTTCATTTGCGAGAGCTCCCTGGAGGAGTATTCAATATTTCATCAATATTTTTCCGAACGAGATTGATTGCACTTTTTCTTTTGCTGTAGTGTACAAGGTAACATGATACACGTTTAACGTTTATTGCCCTTTTACTTACAAACTTACCTTCTGAAGCATGACAGGCAGGTTTTCCGGTTGTTTAAAGCTTAATTCCCTTAACTTAAATCCCTAATATAAAAAAGGGTGTAAGAGAGTTTAATGGGTTCGATCATACAACATCAGTTGATATTACTATATTCTCCAAAGACTCTCATTTTCAGCGGAGTTTCAATAAACGCTTAAAGGAATTCTTACTGTGACAGTATTATCCATACATTTTATCTCCCAAAAGAAATTACAAACATCAAAAGATTTTTTGTGATTTCTTCTGGTGATTTGCTTCCTGAGCTTCTAAAGTCCATTTGCAATTACAGTCACCTGGTTCAAGTTCCAAGATGTCTTTGTTTCTCGAGATCGCTCACAAAAATCAACAAAATAAGTAATGAGAGGAAGTTCTTCCGTCCCTTATCTGTACCATCAGTTCACGCGCTGTTCTTCCATCAAACATTCGATACTCATCACTCCAACCAGTCAAACTCTGCGGCTGCATTGCTCATCCTCATTTCCATTATCTATCGCTCACTTAGGGTTTAAACATGTTTCAAAATCAATGTGCTAATTTCGTAACCCCCGAACTCTTGTACAACCCCACCTTTCTCCCATTCTCCTGCCACGCTTCATTACCTTCTCCTCCCCCGTAAACCTCAAACAACACACTCCCCTATTTGCATTAGCTCAAACGCAGAAGTAGGCTAATCTTGCCTGCGGTAATTCGATCCGTTCCCTCGATACGATTTTCCTTTCACACACCCCGCATGCGGCTGTCTGCGGGTCGTATCGATAGCGGTTTAGCGCTTCCCTTCTCCGAGAGCAAGAAAACGAACGGAAGCTTCTAAATGAAGATAAATTTAATTTGATTTTATTTTATAGCAGCTCAACACTCCTCCGCCTTCTCGCGCTCCCTCGGTTGCGGTGGGGCTACGACTTTTTGGGGAAATAAGTACCCATAAGCCTTCAGCCGCAGCAAGTACGCACAGGATGGTGGATGCGTGTACCGGGTGGGCCCTTAGAAACTGAAATCAGCCGGCAGGCCACAGCCAGGACTAAAACCATCAAGCTGCATGAAGAAGCGCTGAATCGTGCAGAAGAAAAGCATAAACTCAATTCTAAAAAATACTACCGAAAAAAAAAACACACACACACAACGAGGAAAGATTCTGCACGCTGACGCTATGGGACAGAAAAACCCCTCAGGGCTACAATTTCGTTCGGAAGGAAAACAATATCGTTGCGTCGCTCTCGCTAGCCCCAGCTTTTCCACGGCTACTCCACCCTGAGGTGAGGAAATGTACCGGATGCGTTTCGTCTCTTAGTAGCTCTTGCGCTTTCCGCGCCGCTTCCAGGGAAAAGGAAAACGGTTCTGTTTTGATACACTCCGGGGCAGACCCATCCTCTCTCTCTACCTCTCTATCCTCTTCTCGACTAGTTGTGTTCGTTGTGCACGTTGTTTCTCTATTTTTATGAAAACGCGTTCCGCACAAGCACACGTTGTTGCAGAATTTTGTTGTTTTGGGAAAGCGTTTAGGACCAAAAAAGAGGAAAGAAGCTTTGTCCGACTGGCAGCAACACAATCCAAACCACTCGTTGGCACTCGGGCTGGCAGGCGCACGATTAAGCGACGGCGTTGAGCATTTTCTTTCCGCTTTCCACGCCCGAGTTTAGCTACGCGAGACAACACGTAATGCGCCCTGAATGCGCCTCCATCGCCGGCGGAAGACATCGTCTGATAAATGGGTTTTCTTTTCGTCCCGTTAGCCACCCACCAAACACGAAGCCTTCGGAGGAACTGGCTACTGAGGTACAACCGTGCCAAGACGTTTCGGTAGGTTTTGTTATTTTCTGCGTTTGGTTGTCTCGCCCGTGGCCACGTGGCCGGAGGTAAATCAAAAACCTCTTACGCGACCAGCAGTTATTTACGCCTTGCAGTACCGCGTGCCGTCGGAGGGCGGCCCGGAATGATGATTGTGTCGTGCGTGTTTCCACGCTCCGTGATTTTTGGACGAAACGGAAAACAAGCAAACGGTTGAATCATTGTGATTTTTCGTGCCTTGTCAGTGTGCTTCTTTTTGCTGGTTCGGCTGCTTCCTGTTCCTGGTCTCGGTGCGCCTCCAAGTGCAAGCGGTGTTGCAGTTGCGTGGCACAAAACATGCTCACCCACCCACCCGCTACCTGCTCGCATGTATGCCGGGGCGAGGGAAATTGATGGCCACTGACATATCAATTAAAGATGTTTTTGATTGTTTGCTTCCGCCCGGCTCTATACCAGCGTGAAAGCGCTCCAATTTTGTCCCACCGAAAAGGAACGCTTGCACCACCGTCAGCGTACGGTAAAAAACAAAAAATTAAAATGGCAACCATTGTGTGCGGACGTAATTTAGACGATGTCAAAACGTCAGACAGGACGCGAAGGCGAGGGGCGCCGAAAACGTGTTTTTTAAACAAATAAGCGGTCGGTAAAAACAAACAGTCACTTAACTGGGGACTAGGTGAATGTTAAATTGTTTCTATTATTTCACTTTTCAATTAAAATACTGATCGTAAAACTGTCAGAAACAATAAAACCGAGCATTGAGATAGACGAACAATGGTGGCTAGCTAGCTTCTGTGTGTGTGTGTGTGCTGTGTAAACAAATCGTTAATTGTTTTATCGTAAACCGGGCAGGTACATATGTCAGAAGTGCTGTGGAAAGCGAAAGTTTTGTGTGCCGAACGTTGTGATTGGGTTTTTGTTGATTTTTAAAGCAAACATTAGAGCGGCATCAACAAGTCATGTTCAATTAGACCGTTTTGGATGGTTGATTAGAAACAGCCAAATAAAAATTCAATTTGAGACTTTCTAAACATGGGCATGAGTCATATTGCGTATGGTAAAAGAGCAAAAGGGTTTATTAGACGGTGCATTACATTTTTTTATTTAAAAATGAGGATAACACAGACTATTCTTCTTTCTGGTTGGTGTACTCTTACAAGCAAGTTTAATTGATATAGCCTAGTCTCAAATCCGTCTCCAGGAAACTCTGTCTGCACTTCTTCAACACAGAGTGCACCCGGTCTCACAAAAGTCTGACTTGTCATGATCCAGTCAAGGAGTTCTGCATTGATCCTCTACCCCATTCGAGCTGAATGAACCGTTGGCGATCTACCTGGTGAGGCATGAGTCCTACACCCTCCTCACATGTTCCAATCATTGAATCCTTCCAGCTTTAGTCATCGTCGGAATATTAATCTCTCCAACCAGCAGACCCTGCTTGTGGTTAATTATCGTTCTCCACACAATTTGCTTGCAAAATAGTTAAAGACTCATATCCGTAGACGACTACTAGTCGCATAAATGTTTATATATATACAGGGTTTTATTATGTTGTTGGAGTTATCTGAATCTCATGAGTTTGTAAGACACTTATTAGGTACGACATCCCTGAACGATGCACCTTAAGAATTCACTTCTCATACTGTTGTCCGAAGATATCATACTTCTATGCTACCTCTAAATTACATCTGTAACGATCAGACATTCTGATACATTGTCTTTGTTGCATTACGAAGCCAGAACATGTTGAGAATAAGGCTCCAAAAGGATCCTCCATGAGAATTATATCTATTCCACGTACAGGAATACTGAAAAAGGATTGAGATAATTTTGAACGAATGATAGACACTCTGGTACACACATAATACACACATTAACAAGGAAAAATTGTCAAACATAGAATGAATTAAGAAGACGATTCTGGAAATGATGCAACCGTAAGCCATTTTTAAGTTCTGAAAACCATATAAACGACCTGGATAATACACAAGAATGCAAATGTCACATGGAAATTACAATCATCACATTATGTCACGAAAACCCGTTCTTGTGTAATAAACTTGCACATCCTTTTTACATTCACTGCTCCTTAACCTTCCAGAATTGTAGAATCTAATTTACTTATCATCCAACATTTAAAGAAAAAAAAGATGCATAATTTGTCTCGAAACCCCACCTACAGTGATATCCCCTTTTGCGTTCGCTTTTAATTTGCATATCAAGAACCCACCAGCCTGTAAAACGAATGTGCAATAGCTGCAAGAATGTATTCAATATGCAAATACACTATCCTCGGATCGGAAAATCTACCTCACCATTAGAAACCAAACACTACTGGCGATAGAGAAAAAAAAGTTCCAGCATACTTACAAATGCTAAGCTCCAGCGTCAGTAACAATCGCTCTACTGGCTTTTAAAACAATGTCACCCCAAACCATGGCACTGCTCGCCCGTCCAGCGGGATGCAATGCAGTTTTCCGGTGGCATATAATTCTTTCCACCTGAAGTAACATTCCATCACGAATCGAACGTAGCTCGCCTTAGGTGCTGGTCACAGGAACTGCATTGCGGAGCGTGCAGACATATTTTCCGTTGTCCCGCAGCCGCTGTCCCAGTTGCCTTATCGCTACTGATTCAATAATTATACCGACAAAGAAGCTAGTCAGAGGAATACGATCGAAAAAGTCCATATTGCCAAAGGAGCATTCATTTGAATTTTTAAATGCTCGAAATGTGCTACAACACACACACACACACACACAGCGCAGCGCAGAAAGGTGGAATGGAAATGCTTCTTCGGTGACAGGAAACTTTTCTTGCCGCTGATAACGCCGCACAGGAAATATTGTTCCGGTGGAACGGTGGAATCCGTTGTTTATGCTAATGACAGCTTCTCGGGCACGATTACAACCATTACACGCCCGGGAAGCAAAATAGTTTGATAACAGTAATAGTTTTTCTCGCTGTGCAAAAAAGAAAAGGCGAATCTAACGCTTCAAAACTGTCGCCTTCACGTGACAGGAAAGTGCTGTTGTTGCCGGGTGTTTGTGTGGCGCTGTGGGGCCCCCCGGGTAAATTTACATTAACGAGCATCCCATTGATTGGAGTGCACTTTCAGGGCACAGTTGGAGTGGATTTTCTCGGTGAAGTATGCTCCATTCAATCGGATCGTAAGCTGATAGAGCTTTCCACGCCCCACTCGCAGCACTGCTCCGGCAGCGGGGCAGGCCAACCGCAATTCGATCGTAGAGCACGTTTGCGGTGTTTAAAGTTAAATGTTGCTTCCAGGCCTGGTTTGCTTGCCTTGCCAAACGAAAGCAGGGGAAAAGACGGAATGCAGTTTTCCACCCCGATGAAACGCTTCATTCCACGGTAAACAAATGAAAATGAACCGAAAACTTCTTATCAGCCACCGCGAATCAGTAGCCACGGAAACAAACCCATCACGTGAGCCGGTGCCATAAATATGGAACCTTTTAGCACTCACCCGGACAGCGGTGGAAAGGTGGAAAGGCGAGCGACGCAGCCCGGAGTGGGGTGTGCTTGAAGGAAATGAAAATTGAATCATGCTGTGTACTTCACTTACGCTCAAACTCATAAATTGAAAGCGTTTTTCTCAAGCAGTAAAACAAGGTTGGTTTGGTGTGTGTGTGTGTGTGTGTGTGTGTGTGTGTGTTTTTCTCCTCACGTTCTAGCTTGTCCACTTTGTGTGTATTCAAATGTACCGAAAGGCCAACAAAAAAAAACACTAGCAACCTTGTGGTGGTGAGGTTTGCGTGCCGAGCTCGATGGAGTTGCCTGGTTGCTTTCGGGCCAGCCGCTTGATTGTCTCTTTGTGATGGTGCTTTGCGGTTAATTAAATTATTTCACCATCGTCACCTATTTTAGATGACTTTTGTTTGTTTGGACTGACTGCGTGTGCTTGTGTGTGTGGCTTAGAGCCATAAAGTGTCCCTGTTTTTCACTCGCTTTCCATCTCTCTCTCTCTCCGGAGGTGATTTTTAATAGCGATCGGCAGTCACGATACGGCAAACCTCTAGGCGACACTCAATTCGCTTTTAACAGGATTGTTTTGTTTAACGATATAACTTTTAACAGCATAAAGAAAACATTCGAAGTGGATTTAATCTAATTTTTAAGACTTTAATGAATATAAAATAAATTCACTTGGAATTATAGTTCCTGATGTATTGGTGGTTTTGAATTAAAAATTTAAAACAAAAACGCACTCTCTTCAAATGAGCTCCTAGCGCGCTGGCAGTTGTTAAAATAAAACTTACGCTTGACAACACAGCAAAGCCAATGTTTATTCGTGCGTGCAGCCACCGCCGAAAACACCGTCCGACTGCGCAAATATTAACTGTTTCGTACGGGCGTCGAAATTCAAACCCCCCCCGCACTCAAACCGCCAGTAAATGCGCCCGAACAGATAATGATATCATTTTAATCACACTCGTAAACAATTCTCAATTTCCATTTCCCACTCACCCCACACCATGCAGGCTGGTGGAGGAGGGTGTCGTTGGGCGGATCGCTTTTAATTACCGATATTCAATCAATAAACAATTGCCGCTCGCCAATGTCAACAGTTTGGTAGAATTTTTGGGGGCGAAAAGAACGCCACCACGTGCCTGCTGGCGAGCCTCGCCACGGCGTACGGGATTTGTTTATCCTGCGTATGCAATTATGATAATTTGTAAATAATTGATTCAAGTAGACAAACGCTCAGAGAGGGAGAGGGTGAGGGTGTTCTTTCCATCCACAACAGCACAGGGGAGGGGGGGGGGAGGAAATTAAAAATTAACCAACCACACCTGCAACAGCAATATAGACTCGCCTCGAGAGTTTTGTGCTCACCTGATGTGTGGTTTTCCAAATTTATCAAACAAACAGCCCGCGATGGAATGTTTGTGCACTGCCGATGTGTTTATGGAGCAAGTAATGTAATGTAAATGAGCTCAGATTGGATGGGAAATTCGTCCGATGGCATGAAGGGGGAAAATTCAATTGAAGAACACCTTTTCCCGGAACGCTTTAATCAGAGCATATCGAGCATAAAGTCAAATCATACGAAACTGAAACCATCAACCGGCGCGCTGCCGAAACATTTACTCGCCCATATTCAATTGTGCTGTTTGCTTCACCATTTCCATCCATCACACGCAGCAGGCAAGCCAAACGTTGACAGTAAAAATTTCGATCTATATTCATGAATGACCGGAAAGCAGGCGTCCTACACAACAGCACAGGGGGGAGAGAAAAGAAAAATGCAGACCATATTAATAAATCACGACCTACCAAAAACTGGAAAACAGCACACGCACTACACAATCTGTACAATGTCGACGGTGGGTATGGCCAGGACGAAGTTCACCTCAGTTGAAGCTGCCACCTCGACGAGAGATTCGATGCGGATTGAGGCACTCGCAACGAGGACTCCATCGTGCCCCGTTCTAAGCATCGGCCAGCGAGACCGGCCAGTCCCGGCGTTGTTTCTGCTGAGAGTAAATAATTCATTGCCCGGTGTAGACCGCCCAGGGCCGCAGGACGATGTAGACACTTGCTCCCAGCGGCAACATTCTCATCTCCCAAATCACTTTTTCATCGACCGGGTGGTGGTGAAGCCCCCGAGTAGTTGAACCCACTGTATTGGACACTCGGCATAGAACGCAAAGAAAGCAAAAACCATCACCCTTGCACGAAAAAGTCTGCTACATCCCCCCACAGAGAGCTGTGGGTTACAATCATACAGAATGGAAAATCCTTTCCCGAAGAGCGACAACGTAACCAAAGGCAGCTGGTTTGGGGAGTGGCAGAGAGGTAAAATTATAATTTCATTCACCTGTTGACCCACCGGGGCGAAGGTGGAAAAAGGCGAAATGTCTCGCAACAGTACAAAACGGGCGGATATCTTCAAACCACAGAAATCGAGCAAACAGGGAAAAGCTGGGGCTTTCTATCCCTTGAGCTCGGGAAGCCGGGTTTTAAGCGTCAACCAGACTGTCACACTGCTGAAAGATGGTGAAGTGTAACTGCTTCTTTTGATTTATTTCGACTGGCATGGGCGTCTTTTGGCGTCTGCTTCAAGTTCGCGGAACACACAATAGATAAAGTACAAGAGTAATCGTATTTTCCTTGTAACAAAACAAACAGAACTCGTTAGCCGTGCGTCCCGGCGAGATTGAATTCAGGCTCATGAACCGTTAATGATTTATGAATAATGGATTAGATTGGATGCTGGAAGAGGATTTCCAGGTTTCGAGGTACTTTATTTATAGTTTAGCTCCAAAATAAAAAAATTCGCTCAAAAGTACTTTGCCCATTGTATGTTTTCTCTTTGTTTTTGGAAGCTCTCGTGCACTGCTTGCAGCCGAGAAAAAAGTCTCATTATTTGCGAAACTCAACATCATTTCACGTTCCAGCGACAAGATTAACAAATTTTCTTGGCAATTTTCCCGCGGCTATTTCAGCTATGCGAAAAACACGTACCCGAGCAGGGCCGTCGTAAATGAAGCTGTTGCATACACATTTTGTTGCACTATTTTAACCATTATGATTATCTTGCCAACAACGAAGCAGTGGGACCAAACACAAAAAAAAGCAGTGCCTCACCCATTTTTCATTCTTACGATGTGGTCTCCTCACATTCTTCCATTATATTTGTTTTTATTTTTGCTTGCATCGCTGCATCCACAACCTACAAAGCTGTGCATCTTTTCTTCGGCACTGGGACCAGGCTGTTTTCTATGCGGAGGAGGGGGGGGAGGGGGGGGGAAGGTCCTAAAGGAATCCACAAGTTTATGATACTTGAACTGCAATAATGCGAGATTATGTGAAATTTATGGGGTGGAAGCTATTTTGCACACAGTGTATACTGTGTTATGCAAAGCCCAAAACCTCTCGCACAAAGCCCCATTTCAAGGGGTTGAGAAAGTGAGTTGCATTTTTTTCCGGAATGCATTTTTCACTCTGGATTATATTTTGCTCTCTTGACAAACAAAGTTTGCTGCTGCCGAGTTGTGATCCTTCGGCAAGGTAGAAAGGGGACATTGGTTAGGCCTAGGAAGAAACTTAATCCGCTCTAAACAAATGGACCTACCGGAAAAACCCTTTTTCCCCGAGCTGAAGATAACGAAAGCCTGAAATCGATTTTTATTGAAGCGGAGGCCAACAAAAAAAAAAAAGAAATGGCAAAATGCTAACCCCTGACCATGGATAACAACATGTGCTACAGTTTGCCCTTCCCGCACACTAAACAGTGAGATTGGTCAGGGATAGTTTATTAAGGGGCCGTTTTTTTGCAATATCTCGTAAAAAGCACAACATGTGCACAAAATCAGCTGTAACGAATTGGCACAACCAAAATATTTACGATAAGCCCCCGGGAAAAACCGGGGAGGAAAAAAAAACAGGAACTGAAACAATGTGTGCCACGCAGCGTGTCCAACGGGGACGGTATGATTAGCCCTTCCTGGCCGCTCGCTAACCTGTGCCATTAGAATTAGTCACACACGAATGATGTGATGTTTATGGGCCGGTCGGCTTTTTCCCAAAATAACTTCTGTCTTTTTTTACGCTCTGATGTCGCAACCATATTGCACGGCTGTTTTTTATTAATTCTATTTTGAAAAATAACCTTCCAACAATGTTCACGTTTTGCATGGAAGCAGGGGAGATCGGGCAGATTTGCGAGCGGAAATAAAAATGTACGCTGATTCAACAGAATGTCGGGATGGTCAGTATTGCAGAAACTTCATTTACCCCCGGTGCAGTTGTTCACGCAACACGAAACGGCTGGATGCAACACGAGGCCAGGTACGCCACCAGGTACGCTCCGGTGATAAATGATACTTTTTCTGTGTGTGTGTGTGTGCTTCCCAGCTCCATCTGCTTAATGTCCCATTCTGGACACGTTTGCACCGGGGCAGCTGTTACGCACACGTACACTGGAACGCGGCACGGAGGAAACCCCGTACGCAGAGAGACTTTCGTTGCGGAATTAATCAAAATTGATGTTCAATATTTTCCATGTAAATATTGGATCTTTCGGCGTTTTTTTCCTCTCTCTCTCTCTCTGCATTCGATCTGACGGTTATGGTTGATAGTTACCGTGTTTTGATGACCATGTACAGCGTATCGGAGGGAGCGGAGTTGATGCGTTCGGAAAATGAAACTGAATTTCGTTCGTTTTTTTCCGCACTCTCTCTCTTGTGATTGGGTAATTTTATGGACATTTTGTTTTTATTGCATGCCAATGTCCTGGTTGCAGCCACCCCCCCGCGGAATTGAGTGAATGATGATTTATCAGTGCAGGATCAGCTAAATTAAAAGCGAATCAACATTGTTTATTGACGCTACACTTACTAATTGTGAGTCTAAATATGAAAACGTGTACGGAAAATACCGACAATAGCGAGCGGAATGGAGTAAGCATGTGGTGGAACCTAATTAACGTATGCTGATTTGTGACACTTTGTTGCTAACAATGGGGCTAACAACGATATGCACTCAACGGGCATTTGCCGGGCGTAGAATTTATAGATGGATCAATGTTTAATAACAATAATTCAGTGGAAAGCTCTCGTACAAGCACTCTACCACATTCCAGCAAAATACAAGATAAGATTCCAACGTCAAATTATACACCTCAAGCCTTCACACTTTATCAAGAACACCTCGCAGGAATTGTGTTTTTGCTGATATTTAATTACAAATTTATTTTAATTAATTCCTACAAGCGTGCAGCTACAACCCGAACCGGGAATGAATTTCGATTAAACTTTTCGTTCCTCACCGGCCTAGATCCTATCAGCTTTTACGCTGAAGTGCCATCCTGTCATTCCCGGCCAGCTGTGTCTTACCTCTGCTGTTACCACCAAGGCGGTGACGCTAATTTTCCTAGACGACGCATACCAAAACGGCCTGACGGCCCGGGGGGCCTAATTGAATCTTAGCGCCCGCCTGCTCACCTGTCGCGGAACGAACCGCTTCACAACCGTTGGACAGGCAACAAAAGGTAAGAGATCCCGGCGAAAGAACGTATCTAAAACGGTGCACCACTCAGTTCACACTACCCCGACGAGGTGGGAGGGCGGCCAAGCTGACATGAAATGACATAATCTAAGATTCCGATACATTTTTGTGGGTTCACGGCTGGCGCTCGAAATCGAAACCTCTTCCCCTCCAAGAACGATCGCACGAACGCCCCGCAGATCTGGAGCGTCTGGTTGAAATTGTAAAGACGAGAAAGACGAACCAGCGGAGGGACAGCAGATCGCCTTCACCGAAAAATTCGGCTGTTTTATTGTTATTATATCTCGTCCAGCTGAAGTTTCACACATCACGCGTAAATCGTCGCCAGCCAGCCGGGACGGAACCGAACCGCTCGCTTCCCTCCGTATTTTGGTGGCCTGACATTCACAATCACGATCACGCGAGTGCTCAACGCTGTTGTCGCTTCAGCTCCATTAGCCAACTCACCCCCTGTGAGCGAGAAGGAAGTCGATGGAACGACGCGGGATGAAACTGTGGTTGAAAAATTAATTAGATGATAAAGTATCTGATTACCGGAGCTGAAATATTTATGCTGTATCAAATTTTATCATCATCCCCCCCCCCGGATGGACAAACGGACCTTCGCGAGAGGTCGCACACTGTAGTTTGGTGCATTTTCCAGGGGGGGATCTCGTTTTTTGCTGTTGTTGAAGCGTGGAGTTCTTGTTTCTGGTGTGAATTTCTTCGTTTCGGAAGTTGCTTGGGGGAGGAGCGGAGGCATCTGCGAAGCGCGAACGTGTCGGCGAGAAAAATGATGATGTTAATTTTGAGCCGTTCCTTTTCTGCGGCAGAATTTGCTGTCCACTTTTCACGGAAGCACGCGATGATGGTGAACGATAAACGCGAAAGTGCCCATATGATGGACACCTGATTTTTCGCCCTGACAGTAAATGAATTAATTTGCACGCAAATTGTATGAATGAAAATTAAGTTGACATGGTTTCTTTAATAAATATAAACAATTTCGAGTGAATTTTTAAGTTATTGAACAATCGAACCACGTGCATGGGGCCTCACAATGAACATTTATTTTTATTTCCAAACTTCTATTTCCATAGTAGTCCCACCAAACAGGCCTTTATCTTTATAGCGTCGTTGGCGAAACTTTTGCTTTGTTTCTCCCTGTTCAATCGCTGAGCAAATGTCATATGACGATATGCCATTTGACTTTTATCTCTTTACTCGAGCAAAACGCGTAACCCTCGCACTAAACTCTCAACCGAAACCAACGAGCCATGAAATTCGACGTAACGCACTTTGATAACAATCGAGGTGACTTTTTGGGCCGTTGGACAAACTAAAAATAGTTCGCTAGAACGCTAGTGCTGCAAATATCTATACGATAGGGAATGATTTATCGTCCCGATACGCATTCGAACCGTTTGCTGTTTCCAATAGAAGTTTTGTGGCTCGTCCGGCCCAATGATTTACGATCAATCTGCGAACGACTGAACCTCCGAGAATGAAGAAAGTTTACACCAAAAAAAACCATCGCAAAACCATTGATTTAACTCGTAACAATTATGTTTGGTTGATAAGCACGCCGCATTTGCCTAAAAATAGATGACGCACTTATCTCGTTGCACAATCGTTCGGTGACGCAATTCGAGCAATGTGCCCCACAATTTGGATGTTTCGCTTGAAGGTCGTGAAAAATGTTCATCATAAATCAGCATTATGAGGCTTTGCATTGTAACCAAATCTCACCTAGATTACTTTCAATAGAAAAATGTTAATTCTATGCAAATGTACAACGAAATAGTTGGTGTTGCACATTGTCGCCAGAGATCTCGCCGGCGTGCTCATTCAACGCAAATCGAGTTAAGAAAAGCGCGCGCCATGTCTCTATTGCTACGACAACAGCCGCATTGTGTTGCATCGTTGATTGATGCATCATTGTCTTTGCAGTGCGGGGTAGAAGGAAAACTACATCGCTCTTAATTTGCGTACCGAGCTTGTATCAGCTTCGGGATGGTTTTACACGATTTCACAACGGCGGCAAACTCATAACGTTGTGCAGTGTCATTTTCTTCGCTCGCTTTGTTTGGCTCAACGACCATTAAGTGAAGCATGCTCTTTGAAGTCATTTGTCATTCAAAAACGGCCACGGATCGACCTCAGATCGGATCGACCGCCAGCCGTTGCTGGCGTGTATACACATCTTGACCTTTTTCGCTTGTAACGAAACACACAAAGCTACCACTGCGCTACACGGTTGCTCACAATATAAAAGTCATGTTTTTTGTTCGCTCACACGCAGCCTCTAACACTTTATTGCCCGGCGCGAATGATGGCGTTGTTTGGCAGCCAGAAGCTTCACCCGATTTTATATTTTTTCGTCTTCCCCCTTTTTGGGCAGAAGGCGTCCCCGAAACTCAAATTCCCTCTTATCCGATCGAATGTTAAACAGTGTCAAAAACAAAACATTTCCCCTTCCGCCCTCTGGTTCCCTTCATTCGGCCCGGGGGGAAATGCGGTCGGCAGTATCCGATAGGCATCGGGGAATCCTGTTTCATTTGCAGCCACCGGCACTAACGCACTAATGACGCACAGCCGAGACACCTCTGCCCCAGGTGCGGTGCGGTAAGCCCCGACGGTGTCCCCGTCCCGATCAAGATCAATTTTGATTAATGCTCGAAAGCAAACGTACGCCCGGGAGCGTGTAGGTTTTCGGTGGGGGGGGGGGGGCGGCTACAAGCAATAAATTCACGCCATCGCCGAGACGAGTGCTTCCAGTGCTGCTCCACGCTTCTCCCGGGTCGGCTCCAATTACGGTCGCCTTGGTCGGGTGCAAACCACACGCAGCAACAGCACAAAAAGTCTAAACGGTGGCTCAGAGGCCATCTTCACCCCAAGACACTGTTTGGCGGGCGGACGCGATTTAATGCGAGACCCGCAGACGCAGAAACTCGATCGGCTCGAACTTCCAAACCTCCCTACAGGATCTGATAATGCTGTAGCGGAAGGTGGTCTGTGGCTTCACCGTAAAGAAGGAAAAAAACAAACAATAATTTTTTGATTGAAATCTCCCGTCCTCTGTCCCTTCCAGATCGTCCCTTTGCCGGCCACTCCTCGCCTGCACACAGGGAGCTGTTGACGGATTGGTGTTTGCCGTTGTTTTATTTGTTTGATTCGTAGGAAAAATAAATATTAATGTCCATTTGGCACTGTCCGTGAGTGCTGTCCGTCTCTCCACGCTGCCAAACACCGCTCGGCTGCACCCGCTAACGATTAACAAGGCCGACAACGCGCCAAACATTCCCATCTACTACCTCGCATCGTCCCGCCCGTCACGAAACATTCAAACACACATAACTCTGACCGATCTGACAAGATCATCAATCTGCCAGCCCGTCCGGCAAACGCCAACAAGATCAGTTAGCCGTGCGAGATGTTGAGCTGTCGATGATGAGCTGTCGAACCCGTGATGTGGAGTGAAGCCCCCAAAAAACACCCTACCGGGCGACCAATTTTCAGCCTCAGCCATAAATGTCGCTCCAAGAAAGAGTTGCCCAGGCGTTGGGGCGGGTGTAACGCGGTTAGCCGGGACTGGGTAGGCTGTCAGGAGCTCTGTTGAGCGGTGTGTGTACGGAGCACACGCGCATTAAGATGTTACCGCAATGAGTCGGAACTGGTTAGCTACTGGCCTTGTTTGTAGAAATGATTTGCATACATTCGCTACCGAACTGGAGCGCACGCACATCAAATATTTGACGGACGATGGCGAAAGATGACGAGATTATCACTTCCAAGATGATTGGTGAGAGTTTTTGGTGGATGTTTGTCTTCTGTAGTGAACCATGAAATATACACCGTTATCTTTACGAAGCGCTCTAGACACAACACTTTTTACGTAGATATAGAAAATGTTAATCTTGATGTTTTCTATCAATTTTATACCACCATAGAAACTCGGAATCCCGAATAGCTAAAACCCTAGTCACCCAATTCTGTTATCCAAAAAATGTACTTTACAGGTGGAACAGAAATTTTGGCTTGTGCCTTACAGCCATCCTTCCCGAGAGTTTCCTCAGAGCTATTAGTACTCAAGCACCAAATGTAAATATTCCCAATTGTTTTAAAATACTAAAATAAATTAAGCTGTTCTTCTTTTGCTTTAATGATTTCCCTCTGCTACACCTAATCTATTATGCATCCTTACCCTAATGCACCAACGGGTCTTTGATGTACCTCACAGGAATTTGCAAATAAAAAGAAACCAGGACATCTTCCATCCATCTCTTCCTCCGAAAAAGAATCAAAATGCAGACATAATAATATTTACCTAGCATTAAACGATAGAGCCGAACATCGGTGCGCCCTTAAGTGCCTGTCGTCCGTAATGGCTAATAGAGGACCCATTAAAAAGTGCTCTCGGTTTTCGCTCGCTGCAAACCCAAACGACCCCTCCTACCCCTCACCACTTCATGAAAGGTCGCAAAGGGGAAAACGGATTTCTTAGACCCGTCGCCCGTCAAACAAACCGCTCGGCAAAGAGATACAACCGATTTGCACCTCAGCTCGCAACGATATCCCAACCGAAGCAAAACTCCCCGAGCAGTAATATTTCATGCCGCTTTTAGAATGCTTTGGGAGCTCGAAAAGGTTCTGGTATGCCTCTCGCACGTCCTTCCGCTCCCCGGTATCCCTTCGACGGCCCCCAGCGCGGTGTGTTCTAATTCTAGATTCATTCGTATCGATTGGCCAACACCTCCGCGAACGGCCGCGATCGTTGTCGGTCGCTTTATTATTCTCCTGGCGACAATCAGCACGTTTTTGGTCGTGCAAGTCTCGAGTTTCACGCGACTGCCCAGGCTAAACAAACAGAATTTAAGCATCGCAATACAAAAGACCGAGGCCCAGTGGTGTGTGTGTGTGTGCTCGTGTACGTTAGAGGAAGAAGAAGCTAGATAAATTACTCCGGGTTGCGCGAGTCCACCAACGGGGCAAATCTTTAAGATAAATCAAAGCCCTCGAACCGATTCATCATCGGGACAAACGAGTGGAGGTTTTTCTGTCGTATTCGGATTCCTTTTTTTTTTCACCCATTCCGTTCTTCACTTCCGTCATGCAGAAGGATTTCGAAACCCACCGGAATACGCGAACGTGCGCCCGCGTGCGTAGGAGCTGTCGTCCCCTTCCCAAAAGACTCGAAACCTCCGTCCACCGGTACGGGCCCGACGATCATTAATTTATTGTCTTATTATCTGACGAAAGGAAAAGGAAACGAGGTTTTACAAGTGTTTTACTGATGTTTTGATTTCGTGGAAGCGTCCGAGACGGATCCGATTCCGATCAGAATGGAACTCGGGTAAGACACCGGAGAACGCATTCCGCACGGCCCGCTGATGGGCCCCGGACGGAAGAGGGATCTGTCCGGGTGAAAAATCGTTTCTTCCATTCCGCTAAACGACGCCATCGGTTTTCGTTTGGTGCGTTTGTGAGGCGAGAAAATGCAAATTCGGTCTCGGGCACGGTCGAGGCTCCCGGGCGCTTCTAATTGAATTCTAGTTTTTTCGGCGAAACGAAGAATGAATGATGCGAAACGGTGGGCATGGTGGGCGAGTGATTGAAAATTTATTGAGCCACAGCGCGACGTGAGATAAACACTAAAGTAGGGACTAATTTTTCAGCACAACTTTATCGTACAATTGAGGTGAAAGTCATCAGCGCACGTAGTGCGGTCGGGAATGTGATTCATTGCCCATTGGCTGTGGAACGGTGAGACCAGTTACCTGGGATAAGATCTTATTTGTTTCTCACTCGTCACATTCAGCGGTGAGTGCGTTGATTAATGTCTGACGGTGACGATTTGCGTCTATTTCGCTGGCAGATGTCTCGTAGAAGCTATATTCTGTGTTGTTTATTGAGTGTTCAGTAATAGATTAATGGACATTTTGTTCAACTCTTGCAAGGGCTGACACTGTAATTCTATTGGAGCAATTGTGACACTAAGCACGACATAGTCATAACAGGTAAGGCTCTCAGAATTTGTTGTCATCATCCATCAGATGTTTTGGAGATTTTGGCTATTTTGTATCTCAAAAACGAGCCTTCAGAAATGGACTTCCAAATTTGGATTGCGTTTGGATCTGATGTAGCTGATGTATCACAGCTAACCCCAAATTAGCCACTCTCACAAATTAAATAATTCAACCTCAACAAGCAGAACATTCCGATCGCATCTGACTTCAACCCTGCATTCAATTCGTCTCCATGTAAAGTCAAATCAATCAACCACCTTGGAGCGCACAATGACATGTTTATGCATATTTGGAACATCAATTCATCAATGCATCACCGAAGCGTTGACGAGCCGGCAAAGCAACTCCAATCCCGCCTTCCAATCCAACAATCGTACAGCACCACGCTGCATGATGCCACGCTACCATAAATGCGCAACAACATAAAAGCCAACTGTGGCGATTGCAATTGTGACAGACGAGTTTGAAATGTTTTTCAAAAGAAAGGGAAACCCTCCCCGCGGAGCGGCACAGGGACTCATCACGCGTAAACACCTTGACATATTCAATCCTCATTTTCGGCGGAGAGCCTTGAAATGCGCCATCGTGTAAATGATGTGTCTAAAGGGGAGGGTCTATACGCGGGGTCAAACCTACGGGGAGAGTGGATGGGATAGAAGACGGGAAGACGGTACCAAACCTACGATATGACTTGCTACACTCATTTTGAGCCCGCTGTGAATCAAACAAGAACGTACAATTTTACGCTGCGAGGGAGCGATAGAGAGTCTTAAGAGAGAGAAAGAGAAGGGAATGAAACTTAAAGCGTAAAATTTATGCAAACGAGATGCGCACGGAACGAGAACGGGATTGCAACAAGTCTGTTTTTCCAAAAGCCGCCGCGGGGAAGCGGTGCATGCCGGTCCCGATGGGAATGACAGTTGAAATTCAACACCTGTACAAACAGATGAAACATACCGAAGCGATTGAAAGGAAGGGATGAGGCGCGGTGAGCCTCGAAGATGACGCGACCGCTCGCTGTCTCGCGCAACCGAAAGGGCAAAAGGCCAGCCCGAAAAAAAAGTCGAAACCAACCCAGGAGGGAAATGGAAACAGTCCGCCCGGCGGTGCTTTATTATGCACGAAGACTCCTCCAGAGCAGTTGCCGGCGGTGTGATGAAGCGACACTTCCCTTCGGCCGTCGTTGTTTCGTGCCACCACGATTGGAAGCAACCCATTATGAAGCCCTTGTCCCCTTGGATGTCACTGCTGGAACGGAACGCTTTTTTAATAGACAGAAGAATAGCCAAATTTGGTCTCCAGCTCCTCGGAAGGGCTCACAACACGGCGTCGGAATTCAGGGCAGTACCTGGTGCCGGCATCGGGCAAGATAAATACAAACCCGAGGAACTGGGAGGGAAACGGCAAACTCGAAAAAGGTCACCTCATGTACACAACAAAAAGTATGCTAATGGAACGTGATTAGACAATATCAACAAAGGATTAACATGCATTACGACGGCCAGTCGTGGAACGAAACAGGGCAGTAGAGAGAGAGAGAGAGGGAGAAACACGAGACCCATTGTTGATCACTTGGTGACCGATAGGGTTAGGATTTGTGCTTACCGCTGTGAAGCACCCCGTAGACCCAGGGCAGGATTAGAGGTGAAGCGGACGTGACGCGAATGTGTTACACAATCGAAAGCTGCTGCGGACCGAAATCAGCTGTCGCTGAAATCCGCTTAATGGGTGACGCTTTTCACAGCCGTGGAAATCTAATCGCTTGTGTCTGTGTTATTCCGGGGTGCCAGTTCTAGCTGGGTTTCACTCTGCTGTGACTGCGTGCTAAAATAATGTGACGTAATTGTGACAGGATGGATTTTTCGGAGAGGACAACTCGAAATAACTCAATCAGGATTTGATAATCTGTAGTTGAGTTGGGTTGCGCTGCTTCATTACCTATGCGAACGGTAATGACAACTTGAAGCTACTACATTTAAGCGGATAATGAGAAAATTTTAACAACTTAAGCACCTTCGTTACATGCTTTTGGACATAGATCCCGGTTAAATCACATACAGTGTGGATGTTTTCGATGACTTTGAATAGAATTACGTTAAGCAAAATACGTTAAGCAAAGTTATCTAGAAACTCTAGCATCTGATCAGACTTCATATCTGTCCTGATGACTGATAAAAACTCCCAATGAATACCGATTCAGGACCATATTATAGACCATTAATCAAGGAAATGTTCATAAACTGCTTCTACAACTGATCCTTTGCATATCAAAGCCTATAAAATGGTTCAAAATAGATTCTAATGGACAAGCCAAAGTCTTACGGGATCTAAAATGACAGCTGTTCTGGAAGTTGCCTTCATAATTAATCGAAACTAATCGTTTCGAAGGAACTGATCATGAACCAGTTCCAGTCCAGATTACTCTTGAGAAGGATGTTACTGAATTCTGGAAACGGGGTTGAAACTACACTAGATCTGAGCCGGCTGAACTTTAACTGATCCTGAAACAGGTCCTGGGTAGACCGAGCCTGCTCCTGAAATCTACAATTCTGAACGCGTTCCTAATCGGAGATAATTCTTGAAATAAGACCAAAAGCATGACTATGAAATTTTATTTCATTCAGATACTCTTTCCCTTAAATAGGAAACTCGCGATCTTATGATTGGTTTTTTTATCTTTATGCAGAGTCCTACGTCTTGGTTTAGATCTGTTCCTTTCCATTAGATTCTTAACCGTAATATATTCATATCATATAAAGTTATTTTTCCAACAAGCTCTTTTCTGTAATGTGTTGAAAGACGATATATTTTCATATCTCTATCTATCAAGCGAGTAGTTCAATCCATTTAAATTGCATCCATTCGAAACTACCCATCCATGCGACGCAAATATCCATACCATTCACTCCCTCTGTGTATGACTTTTGTGCCCGTCGCAAAGGTAATTTGCCATCACGCCATCATGAATCCCTCAAATCTCGGCCTCAAATCGACAGCCATCCTGCATCGCAAAACCCTCATCAAACATGCATGAGAACCGATGCTTAGCAGTGATGGCCGGGCTCGTACTAGCAAACGCGCAGCAGCCAGTAACCAACACCCAGCCAGCAATGCACTCGCACTGGAATATTTATAAAACAAATGAACGACACATCTGCTGAACCGCCCTTCCGGATCGAAGCCATCATTACCACCACCATCACCACCACTGCCACCGCCGGCCACCAGCAGGATGCTCGCTGCTACGCCACCAGATCTCATCAAATATGAAACACTCTAGCAACGTACGGGCGGCGTGACTCACTCACTGCAAAAAAAAAAAGATTCATATTCCCTTGCGACGAGTACGAGCTACCCGAAACTGACTGTTTCATTATCTGCTTCACAGGGGGGGGAGGGAAATGGAGGCTGGAGGAGAAGTGAAGGCACACTTGGGTTTTACAAGATAGTTTTTGAGGTTTCTTCGAAGCTTCCCATTTCCGCTTGATAAACCGACAAACCACAGATCGATCGCCTGCAGATGACGTACGGTCGTTGAGATGAAACTCCAGCAAATTTCTGTCCGTTTCCAACCGTCTTCGATCGAAACCTTCACGGATGGATGGTCGTGTTTGGGGTATGTCAAACAACACCACGATCGGCGAAAGTAAAGACTCCCCATCTCTCCATCTTCTGCAGGAAAAGAAGGAAAAACAAATCCCTATATCTGACCTGTTACATCGCATCCTCCTAAGTGACTCGCTCTCTCTGTCTCTACTGCTTTTCTACGCCTAGTGTAAACATGATGACACGCACGGTGTCGCGCTGGACCACGTCCCGCCCCAAAACCCGGTCGGCTGATTTAGTGTCCGGGTTGGGCCAGCTTTTCAGTAATTAATTACATAATTAATTGCCTGAAAACCGAATATAAGCAGTAATCTATGGAGCGCATAAAATATTTAATGTTTTCTTTATCATTCACCTAACTCCGGACGGCGCACTGGTCAAAGTATCAACCCTCGAGAAAATTTATTGGCTGCGTTCATCTGCTCAGCCACAGGCACAGGCTCCGGCGGTTTCGTGTCCGGGTGGCCGAAGGGTGGAGAGATGTTTTTTTTCCTTCCTTGCATCGTGCGTTTGTCCACTGCTTCTTTCTGATTCCCATCTTTGCTTAATGATTGTGTGTATGTTTGTGTGGAGACCAAACGACCCTACTGCCCGGATCGAAGGGAAAGCGGCTTCCCGGCGCACCGTTTCCGGGTGATCCGTGTGATCTTTGCCAGCGTGTGTGCGTGTCACATTCATCCGTTCTCTACCGTTTATCTATCACCTATCCGCCCTGGTGGTGCTGGTGGCCTCGTTCGTTTCCTTCGTCCAGTTTTTCCACCCGCAACGCAACGCTCGCGCTGAAATCTAAGAACCCAATCGGAACCGACCGTCCAGCGAGAAGACGACAAGCATCTCAGCGACGCTCTTCTTCCGAGCGCATTATAAATAGTGCGGTGACCGGTGCTCACAAATCAACCTCCGACCGACACGCCGGTCCGGCGGCTCACCGCTCTCGGATGACGGCGTTCCGAGTGGGATGAAATCTATCATTATGTGCAAGGCGGGTGGTTAACTGGGCGCTGGGTCAATGTGCGGTTTCGGTCGTGATGTTTCCCAGGCCATCCGTGTCCGGATGGCGGCAAACGATATCGATGACTATCGGACCCAGTGCGTCTCGCTGCGGTGGGGGGTCTCGTTTATCAAATCGTCCAGCCATGGGCGCTTGCGAGGGTCGTTGCGAGTTGCGAAAAAAAAGAATACCGAGTGTCTACGGTGGACAGCCGTAAAAACATCATTAGACGTGCATTCCTTCCCAGCGCCAGGGAAGCGCAGTGCAAGATGGTATCGGTATGCTCTTGTTATGAAAAGCAGTTGAAGTAGTACGCCGTGCGGGCAGGAGATGGCGCATTCTCGATTTCAATTATCTGCGCGAGCTGCATTAAAATGCGACCAGAAAATGTGGCCACCAGCAATGTACAAGGGCGAATGAAGAGACCTGCGCGAGGTGGCAGCTACCACGCGTTGATCAAATTTTTCATCGGCACAGGATAAAGGGGACGCTTGCTCGTAGGTGTAATTTAAGCGCTTCCAATTGCGAGTGGAAAACTTCTGGAAAGTGGAGATAAAAAGAAAAAAAGACACACGCACACACGAGCCCTCGGTCGAGTCTTCTATCCGATAAACGATGCTCGTTCGAAAGATAAATGATTCCGATGTATTATCCGGCAGCGCGTAGGTTGAGCCGTGGCAAAAGGGAATGGATTTTATATTTCTTCCACCTCGTCTTATCCACCAGCCAAACCCAAGAACCGGCACTATACGCCCGGTAGCAGCTTGCGAGTCTGATGGAGCTCTTCCCGTACGCCCGATTTCTCTGTTGATCCAGTCCAGGTCCCAGCCTCGGCTCCGGGAACCGGTGATAATGAAATGGAAACTGTCAACTAATGCGTTTTCAATACACAGCATCATAACGCTCATTAGCTTTTAATTGACACTCACAGGACGTCTCATTAGGTCCGTATGGAGGCAGCATTAATGACGCGCCTGTTTGCTAAAAGACACAAACGGACATATACACACACACTCTCTGCCCGATGCTCTCTTCTTCCCCACTGTTCACTGGGGCTCGCTACTTCCCTCCGCCGGAGCACAGCATGCATGTCGGCTAAAGTTCCTGGCTAATTAGACGGTTCGGCATCACTTTGCAGGTCAGCGGGGCTAGATGTGTTGCATTTGGATAGCTATTATTTCTTGCCACGGTCATTCGCATCGTGCCGGCAGGCGGTGGAATGTGAAAGGCCGACCGTACAGGCCCCGGTGAAGAAGATAGACAGGACACTTTTCTCCGCCCGCGCCGTACCGCACCGCCTCGCCGGCTGGCAAGAGTGGCAACAAAATTTTCGCAACGGAAATGCATGTCACGCGCACTTTGAACCCATTAATGGCCGATGTTCGGCGTGAAATGGAGCGTAAGATTTGAAGAGAGCTCCGTTGGCATTCAAGGTGGCGTATGTGAGATGGATCGGTTGGAGCTGAAATGAGTGCTTTAAAAACGATATCGAGACGTGCATGAGAAATACTTTTAACGCGTCAGAGAACACGTTACATTTGCGTTATATTCACTAAATAATTATTGCTTTACATGATGCAAATCACTCGTAAATAATGTAGAGTCCAATCAGTTGAAATATAATAAAGTCCCTCAACTATCAGAAATTAGATAACTACTGGACATGAATCTCAAAAATTAAGAAGAGAGCCTACATTAATCTAATAGTGTACGTTTCACCCTTGTTCTTAATTTTTACCCCCTATTTATGACTAAATTCGGTTCATAAATTAACCACCATGCTCAGGAAAAAGATTATAAGAACTGCAATAGGACTCTGTGAACTATTGCAGCACTCAACTCATATAAGAGGATTAGTGTTCTTTGGCAGCAAATAAAGACATAAATAGTTTCCATACGCCAATAAACCCTCTGTAACTGTCGTTCCCACTAACCAAAACTGTACAACAAACTATTCCTGGCTTCTTCACTATCTTCCAGAAAAAATCTTCTCCCTCACCATCCCTAACGCAAACTCTCGCAACAATCGTGTAGCGTGTTCACAAAACGCACATAAAATAGACACCCAAATCCGAAACGAGGGTGCCAAAATTGCACAAAACCTCGCCCCACCACCCATCAAACCGTGCGGGGCAGCGTACACGGGGAATGAAGATTTATTTCGACGCGGTTTGCGCATTCGCGAAGGGGGCGATTGACCTCACCGGGACGTGTATGGAATATTGGGCTTAAATGGATGTTGGCGTCTTTGCAAAGAGGCCAGGAGCTGGAGATCCACCATCGATGGAGTGGAGGAGGATTCGCTTTTTTTCAAATGCTTTCCGCTTTTCATCCCTCGCGTCCCTTTGCACAAAGGCTCTTGCTCTCCCCCGGCCAATTTATCGGTTTTGATTGCCTTAGAATGGTGCGGCGCAGAACTAAATTGACGGTATTTGTATTCAAACGAATTTAATTGAGCATTATTAACGCTTGCAGTTCACGTACTGTTTTGGTGAATTTAGCAGTGGTGCAAACATCGATTTGATTCTCCACCTCCCGGGGAGACGACATCCCCAGAATGGCTCCCAAATCGAGAACCTGTAAACACGTGCTCCCCTTCCTAGGCCGGGAGCTTTTAATTGACCGCTCGAATTGGATTTAAATTAAACGCAGTGTCAACCGCGTCTGGTGTGATCGAATAAATTGGGCTCGTGTCAGACTCTCACACGTCTCACATGCACAAACATTTCTAGAGAGAGAGAGAGAAAAAAAATAACCTCATTTTACGTTCCATTTATTGATGTTTGACCCGCAAAACCCGGAAATCAGGATGACTGATCCGTCCTATTGTCATACAGACACCTCTCCCCTTGCTCCAAACGCGTCCGCATTGGTTACGTTGGTTTTCCGCTGCATTGTGTGCATCATTCCGTGGCGAGCTCCCGGCAAACAATTGGTCCCATTAAAAACACTATCAATCACAACTAATTTGAATTTTTAATAGAACCAACAAACAACCGCAAACAGGGCAGAGAAAGTGTTCTACCACAATATCAGGCGAGTGTGCCGATTGACAGAGGGAAGCTGCATCGCTGTTCGGAATAATGGATCCATTTGTTTCAATTAGGTGAGATGGGCTTTCCCTTTCACCAGCATTGTTGTGGAAATTGGAACACCAAACTTAACTAATGAAGGTAAATTATGCTTAAGCGTCCAGCAAATGATAAAATTAAAATATTGTTGAAAGGCTCGTTCAAAATATAAAATGTTATTAGAAATGGCCTGAGAAATTTTTCAGTCAAACTGTTTGAAATATGTTCAATATCAACCATTTTCTCTACGGCGTACGTTTTACTCCCTGAAACATCAAACCGAACCATATTACTTCCTGCCATTCAATGTGGTTTGAGCAATCCCATTTGATCGCTATCGCTCCCGTATTGAACCACGCGGCACCCACCACTCCCACAACGTGTGGCAGATTGAGAGATGCTCCTTGAGTAACGCCAATGTACAAAAAATCACCCACCCTGGGAAATTCGACACACAAACCCCGGTCCCCCCAGCGAATGGAGGGAGGCGAAGAACGCCCAAAACCTATTGATTAGATTGCCCCGGAATCTGACGTGATGCGCAATTTATCTAATGAGATTGCTATCGTACAATCATCACCAGACCATACCAGCTCCAGAGGCTAGAGGCAGAGGAGGCTCTGTTTTCGGGGGCTCGTTAAAGCCGTGACGATGAGATCTTGCACGTTACGGCGATCGCGCCTGTGAGAGGATTGCAATCGTCCAACCCCAAACCGCTCGAGCGGCTTGAAGAAGACGTTCACCGCGCGGCGCCTTCTCGGGGCCGGGGAGCGCGCAATGCCGCCACTAATGGAACCTCAATGACACATGATGACACAGTCGTTCCAAGGTAATTGAAAAAAAAAGACGTACGAACCAGAGAACCCGATGCCGACCCGATTGTGAGCGCCCAAATGCTTTGATTCTCCGAGACCGGCCAGACAAGATAACGGCTTGGGGAAGGCTTTGTTTGAGTTCGTGAGGGGCTTTTTCTTTCGCTCCCAGGCCTTGTTGAAGATCGAAAACTAATTTATCCGCCTGCCCGAGTGCCTAACTACCGGCTCGCACGACACGAGCTATGAAATGTAGCTGATTAAACTCTCGCTCGGCTGGAGAAGGTACGATCAAAGAAGAATCTCTATGCTCTTTGAACTTGTAACCTCTTTTTTTTCGTTCCATTCGCCAACACACTATTCTTGGAAACAATGGCAAATAACGTTGTTAATCTCGCATGGTGCTGGAACATGTCTTATTACCTCATCTCCTTTCATCTTCTGATGTAAGATGCCATCAATTGCCATTTATATCGCTTCAGCACAAAAGCTTGATATTACAAAAAAAGCCTTGTTGAACAACTTCAGCAGCAAAATGAAGCAATTGCTGAACAACTTTCGACTAAAAGGGTAACAACTAACATGCAATTGTAACACAATGAGTATCACTAACAACTTCATCTCGAGATGGTTAACCACCCCTCCCCCCCTACCACTGCTCTCCAAGACCACCCAGCGAGCACACGATCCAACCGGAAGTGCATCACGTTCGCGTCCTCCACACGAACGGCGAAACGAAAACCCCTGGATGGTGAGCCTTCCTCACACCGGCTACGATTTATGGTCGCTGACCGTCACCGGAGCTCAAAAGTCATCCGACTCATTCACTGCCGAGGACTCCTCTCGGATGTTATCTACTTTGCAGCGAGCTTTTGTGCCATTCTGTTGTGGCTAAACGGAGAGTAGAGCCAGCAAACAAAAAAGAACGGCGACATCTGGCAATAGGAGTAGCCGTAGCCAGTGAGCCAAATCGTGCCTTACCCGTACCACTTTCTCGACCGGCCAGTAGCTCCAGCCAGAGTGTCTATGTTTTCGTTTTTTTGTGCAAAGTATTATTTTGCAATTTTCACTCCTCATCCTTCACCCCTCCGGACGGTGTCGTTCTCAAACAGCAAAACTAAAAAGGCACTTCCTGTTCGGTATCCCTTTCGCGAGATCCCGACCAGCTCCTCCTCCACCAGCTCCCATCTCCTTCCAAATCCGTCCGCGGTGTCACTGTAAACTACGCTGCGCTCGGTTTTCCCAACTGCCAAGCGCTAGAGAGACTGGGCAAGATTTTTTTTTATTATCACAATAAATTCTCCACAGCGACTTTATAATGGTGCCGTAAAGCGAAATTTATAGCTGTATCATAGACAAATGTATAAATAAGTGTTTATTTATTCATTTCCCTACCGGCTGGCAGGCTGGAAACCGAATACGCGCGCGCTAAGGATCTCGCCGTTTATGAAGGCAAGAGTTCAACTCTCCAAGTGGCCAGGGCGTGATTTTTGCCCTCGCAGCTTCTTTGATTCCTGCGAAATAAGCCTTTCGGGAGCAATAAACCAGCGTGTGAACGCTGCATTTAAAGACCAATCCCTTACCACTTTTAGCGAATTCTCACACTTTATCCTTCCCGGCGGATGAGCTGCGGTAAGAATAAACAAGGTGTTTATCGTCGGAAGGGAGGAACAAAAAAACAGAAACGTGCCGATCCAACAATCGTCGCAATTAGACGCTGTTTGTTATCGGCGATGCAAATATGGTGCTCTGGCTGTTTTGCGGTAAAGTTTTCGTGCCGCCCGGGAGTGGTCAAGGTGAGGACATCAAGCACGACGACGACGACAGGATGCACCGGTTCCAGCGTACTGCAAAACATGATCTCAACTGAAACGCAATCATTATCACTTTTTCGCTTGACTGACTTCGATGACTCAGGCAAAGGGAAGTGAGCATTTCCAGCGAAGATAAACATCTCCTGGAGATGCTAACTATTTCACCATCTTGTGGACTTAATAAAAATTTCATTTCGAATAACAAAACAAAAACACTTTATCAGCAAGTCAGCTGGAACAAGACAAACAGTTCAATGCCATTGTTTTTGTGTGCTCAGCTAAACAGCTTCATCTGTTTGGCGCGTCCAGCAGACACGGACATGAGCTGAGCAAATAATAATAGTCTTCAATATGCATGCAAACACAAACACGGCACTTGTTTCAAACCCACCGCCAACACTATTGCGCCATTTCGCCAAAAGCCGGCATGGGACTTGCGTGGAGCAACTCTTCAAAACATCTATTTTAACTACCCCTTTGCGCAAACAATCACAGACCGAGTAACGCACGCCTATGTGCTTGCCTGATTTTTTTTTACGACATCCTTTTCCACCTGTGACAGAGTGGAATTTGCGATCACCACCCGGAGTACTGCGTGTTGTTGATTTATGTTTCCGGATCATCCACGTACGGCACAGCGCACATATTTGTGATGTTTATGGAGGTGCGTTTGGGGCGAAGGAAGTCATTTCGATGACATCATGCGATGGAGGATGAGGGGGGAATAAATTATGCGTGAATTGATTTCAAGATGATCTGTCCATTTCTATGACTCTTTTTGCGCGTTGAATTGTGTTTGAGGAAATTGTGCTTGAGAAGCATTTAATGACTTAAACAATCAACGTGAGGATTCAAGTTGACTCATCAAAAGTGAATCTTAAAATCGTTAATAAATAATCCATAAGTGATATTTTTTTATCCTACTTTTTTAAAGTAAGTACAAGAGGCTAAAAATTTGCTGTAAAATCTACTCTAATGAAGGTGTTCCTTTTCTGTCACTTAAAACCTAACGTTTTGAGCAGGCAAGCACTCAATCAGTTTACAATTTAATCTGTCTTGTTAACATAGTGTAACTAATTAAAGACCCACAAAAAAGCACCTTACAGCCTGATAGCGACACAAAGCGATGAAACATATTTCACTTGAACAACTCACATTCGCGCTCTTATCCGAACCCGCGAGCGTGTTCATTCGCATGTGCATACAATTTTCTATCACACCGTCGACACCGCTCAGCGAACGGTTCCCCGAAACTATTACACCAGCACCATCATCCGGCTCCACTGTTCATAAATCATCAAGCTTTTAGCGTGTAAAAACAAAGCCTTGAAAACATTTCCAAAGTGGAGCGTACGGAATGATCGTTATTTAACAACATTCTATCCATTTCACACCGGGTACCGGGCGCAGAGTGTAGTTGAAAACTTTGGTCAACTTTTTTTTTGTGCCGAGCTGGAAGTAAAAAACAAACACACCCATCCGTAGTGCCATATGGCAAACTGGCAAAACTTGCCCCCCCTCCCCCCCTCCCTCCTGTTCCCACACGGGAAGAGGTTTGAGTTGATGAACATAAAACGGGAAGAAACGAGCGAAAAAAAAACGCTCCAACCCAACCAAGTCTCCACACTTTGCAGTTTCTGCAAAACCAGAACCATTAGTCTCGCCCCGCTCGGTCGGTGGAAACACGTTTTCCATCGCGAAATGTTACGTTTTATGATGGTCATTTAGAAGCTAGTATTTCTTTGTGACTGAAGCTAGATGAAACTACCTTAGCATCCATAGTTTATGTTGCTTCGAGTGCTTCTCGTAACTGCGCCGCTACAAAAAGTACGTCCCAACGCCGGTGCGGCTGGGTCACGTCACCGAACACAAACCGCTGGCCGAGCAGTGTTGCCAGCTTGCCGAGCGATTCGTTTTGATGAAGTTGCGCGAAGGCACCTGCAGACACCGCGTGTGCCACCGAGTGTTTCATTTGCTGGAAATGATTTACAAATTGTGCAACTAGCATGGTCTCCAACTCCAGGCACGGACCCTCCTCCCCCCTGTTAATCCACCAATCTGGACGCTTGTGGGACGGAAACAGGACCTTAGGATATTCCGCTCGGTTACGGTTTCGCTATCAGCAGCCGTTTTTCTGCCAAAGCAAACAACACCCGCTCACACTCGCTTGAAGCTCAAAAACTTATCCCCGAACCACGCTAAAATATTCCGTCATAAATTATGTTTTATGCGGTAGCGTAGCGGTACGCCCGACTGCCCACCCCAGAGGCGATTGCTTCCCAGTCAACCATCAGGCAACGATCTCACGGCTCGGCTTGCCCAAAGGCCAACGCTTCAAACTGTTGACGGTAATTAGCAAATCGCGTCAAAGCTTCGGCTGCGTCGTCCCACTTTCGTCCGCGGCACGTGGGACGATCGTTCCCGTGCAGAGTGCCCCGATATCGCCCGATGTGCAAATGTAATTTATTGCCAAGGGGAGAGGGAGGCATAGAAATAACATTCCGTCACTTCCCGCGCACGGTACCCCTTTTTGAGCGGGGCCACATGTAGGAACGATCTTGCTGCTGTGGTATGTCCCGTGTGCAAGGGAGTTCATTTTCGATTCGACCAAAACCCTTCGCTTACACACACACACACGCCGCCCCCGCGGGGGGGAATTGTCGGTTGGCCCTTCTTCAACAAACCTCGAGAAGGGAGAAGCTTTCTTCCTCGTATCTCGCACTAATCCGTCATTAACCCAGTTCATGCGACTGTTTTCAACTGTCGCCGTCGTCGTCGTGCCCTACGTGATATGCCATGTTTGTCCCTGCAAGCAAATAAATAAATTGATGAAAAGTAAGAGCAGCGGAGACACCAAAACAGTTTCACTTGTCCCGGATGATAGTGAAAAGATGGGATGATTATTCACGATCAGTGCAGGATTAACGAAAGTGAGCGTTCGCGCTCGGGCAGGAAACCGATTGCATGTTTTCTGGGGCTGTGTTGTTGTCGAACTGCACGGACGGAAGTGGTTCGGATTAGGGTCAACATTAGAATGCATTTGTTACCCTTTTTATTGCCTCCTCCCCCGGGTTGGTTCTCATTTATTTTCCACTAAACAAGCATTTTTATATCCGTTAGAGAAAAGGGATTAAGGGTTCATTTCTAAATTTTGGGCCACACAAACATGTTGGCTTTTTGTTTAGCTTGCTCTTTAGAAAGAATTTAACTCACCGTGTTTTTCTATGATGTAGTATTTTTTTGCAATATAAAATGAATGTATTAAACAACTCAAATGAAATGGTAAGAAGCACACCTAAAACGAATGGAAAGACTATTCATAAGATCATTAAAACCATCAACAAAGTCACTTCTCAACATGCTGTCGGCTTGCGAGCGCGGAAATCTAGCTTAACCTCTTCCTTTCCCACCGCTTCAGGCGCTCCCCAAGCACCTGCCTTTCGGCGCACGAAAACGAGTTCCTCTATGACTCGACTGATCAAGTTCGTCAAGCAAAACCGAGCGCGCCAGCTAGGCGACACCGTCACTCCCGTGGAGCAACTATCTGGGGGCAACAACTTCACCGACTTCAGCCCACAACGGTCTCTACCACAGCTCCTAGTTTTACGGACTCGTCATCTACGCGCCCCTTCCCGAAATAAAAGAAACGGCTTTTAAGGCTTTTCCGTTCGAAATTTTATTGCACCGCTTCTCCGATTGCCGCCGATGCGCAGTGACGACTCTCCCCGGTTCACGCATTTATGAACCCACGGACGCACCGGGATGAAACCAAAAACCTCCGAAGGGAGCGCAAAACGGTCAGGACGGGTATGGAGGACGAGGGAGTTCGCGCCACAGAAGCATGTACAGGTGATAATTTATTCGGACTCTTTCCGTCGCGTGGAACTCGCCGGACCTGCACCCGGTGCGCGTCTTCGCTTCGTCATCCTAAAAATGGGCAACATCACCCCCCCCCCCTCCTCCTCCTCCCACCGATGTGTCATTTGGCCGAGCCGGAAAGCTTCACAAAAAAAAAAGCTTGCAGCCCTCAAAGGAAGGGACTTTCGAGGAGCTCGCACACGCTACGCACTGTGGAATGTTTTATTGCTTTCGGATGAATTTCTAATGTCATTCAAAATATTTTGTTTCGTGCACTCATAAAAATAGTGAGAAACAACGGTTTTCATTAGCTGCGCTGCTTTGTGGGCCTTCTGAATTATTGTGCCTTTTTTCTCTCCTGGTTTAATCTTTCCTGTTCTTCCATCCCCCAAATTTGGACATCGAGGATGAACATGGCGCGATGGCCATAATTGTCTGCCCCATTCGATGATCGTTGTCCAAACACGGTGGCCCGAATGCAATGCAGCCAGCCCGAAGATTGTTGCTGTTAAAGTGACACTTAAAATTAGCTGACACACTAAAAGCACGGTTTTATGCTCTATTGTTCGCAGCTACTGGCCGGTGGACCGAGACCACAAAGGGATCGCTTCCCTTTCTGTTTTGTTTAACAACCGTGGTTGTTTATGTGGTTCATTTTGAGTGACCAAAGTGTGTACGACTGATTATATTCTAATCTTGCGTGTTTCATCTTGCTCAACATGCTGTAATGGGGCAAATGTGTGGAAGATTGCATACATACAGGGGTGGTTATAAATGTCACTATCTTTAAATGATTTAATTCATTGACACCCATTGCCAACAGGCTTTTCCATGTAGAAACAAACCATTTTAAAGGTAATAACAGTAAAAAACAACAGCGAAGCATTACACCAACGGTAAACAACAAGCACGCCTCTTTAAGCCTTCGCGCATGTCTTTCCAGCCCAGCAGTATTAGCATTTTACAGGCTAAAGCTTTAATCTGCTGACAAATGTTTAACAAACCATTGAGCATATACACGGCCACGCATTCATAGTTCAAGTGGAATCGATCGTTCTTCTTCCCATTCGCCATTGTGCCTGAGTTTTCTCCCGTTCCCGTGCAACACAAAAAGTGCTTAAATTTTTATTTTCACACGTTTTGCGTTCGCTTTCAAACCGTTGTTCCCGTCCCGTGGAAAACGAGGCACTGTCGAGAAGTCGTGGAGGAAGATGAGGGGGGTTTGGGGAGAACGGTAACGCTCGATGTAACTTCAATGGGCACAAATGTCAGACCACCCAGGCACCATTACACAGGACCCTCCCTCTAGCCTCTGCAATGCGCTCCCGCATCCAAGTGTGCCATTTTATCGCTCAGCATCGCGCGAGCTTTCCGAGTGGTTCGTGATTCGTTACCTTTTCCCTCCCTCCCACCCCTCCACTCACAGCATACGCTCTCGTCATGTAGATAGGTGCTTTCTTTTGCGTGATTGCGCCTTTTGAATCCATTCGAGAGCACAATCTATTCACCGGCTCACCGAATCCTAGCAACCGAAAGCCATTTCAGTGCTACCCCTGGCACGGTGCTGCCGTCACCGCAAAACGTCACGTGTTGCCTCGGGGTGGTAATGTGACTTCATTTCATTTCAAAAACTAGTTTACATCATCATCCACTGTCGTTGATCCCGGCCGACGCTCACGCTCGCCATCTCCATCCCATCCCGGCCAGCGACAGGTGAGCTACGAGTACGGTTATTAAACAAATTCAATCATTTGAATAAACAAACCGTTTCAAAACCACTTTCCCAACGCACGAACCACCCACCCCCATTTGCGACGGCCACGCCCCGACGTGGCAGCAAAACGGGAAGCTTCCACCGCTGGGGCTTTGCTGGGAAGAGGAAACAATCATTCACCCGGGCTAGGATGTTGGATGGATCAGTGAAGGAGCGCCCTCTGCAGCAACCGGGGAAGGGAGGGAGAAAGCGAGCACGGTGAAAGGATATGAAAGAAACACATACCGCAGGCTCCACCGGTGTTCGGTGCACAAACACCTACACCGAAGCGGGCCCTTGTGCATGGTTGTACCGTTCCGAAACCTAATGGGTTACTTGTTAAACGCCTCCGGGCACTGTAGCTCCGGTCCTTAACATGTGGCGCGGTAAATCCCCCCTCCCCCTCTTTTACGCTATAATCAATCTCGGAAATATGGATACAACTTTATGAATAGTCTCCGGAGGCTTCACGGTGGTTTTGAACTCCTCTGGAACCCTTTTTCCCTCCCCACGGCTTTCCGAGCGGCCACCGAACGAAAGAGACCTAATTTCGCTCGGATGGATATGAATAAATCGGGCAAGCTTAAGCGCTTACGGCGAATGGTTTCGATGGTGGAGACCACGCCAGGGCGGTGGAGCTGAAACTTAAACGGGAAGGCCTAGAACCCGGCTGAAGAAAGCTTCACTCCGAAGCCCCTATTGTCCTCTGCGGCAGTCGTCACCATCATCATCATCATCATCATCATCCTCATCATCACGATCGGCAGCAGCATCGGCATCTCGGCATAACAAACTAATTACGTTGCCGAGGGACGACGCCAAACTAAGGAAGCTGTCACGTGTTTAATCAACGTGAAGCGATAGTAGTTTCCGGCAGCCGGATAATAAGAACCGCACCGGGTGGCTCGTGGCACCAAACCAACTAGTTTGCAGAGCACGTTGTCCGGCCAGGATCGTTCAGTCTGGGCGGCCGTCTGGGCGTTAGACAATCGGTGCTTCCATCGGACGCATTGCTCATTCCGACTCGAAGGACCAACAATGTGCCGAACGTTCGACAAATGGCGTCAATCAGCAGGGACATTATTTCGATTGTGGGTAATTAACACATTATTATGTATCACTTTCCACCGTGTATGCGTACGGGTGAGCGATTTCCGAAGAATGTATTCCGATTTGAATGAGTATCTTGTAGGAAACTTGGCGTAAAAGCCAAAGCTAATTATGTGTTACAGGATTTCGACCATTTCCGCGCACATGCTTGCGTTCTTCGCTAGCGCTGGCTCACGTTTTCAGACACAGATCCACCTCGGCAAAAAACAGGCTGTATTCCAGCTAATTCAATTTCATTTTCAATCGAATTCATTACCCCAGCACAAACGAACCAACGGGAAATAAATCCTTTATTAGATTGTAAATGTCGCTCCAAAGCAAATGTAAATGACTTGTTTCCTATTGGCAATGTGAGCTCGCAAAACCCACAAAAAATCCAAAAACAAGAACACGAATGTTCTGTCCAACAAAACCACAAAACGAACATAATGAAATAAAAGTAAACCTTCCCGCTTCCCGAAGCTCTCCGGCGGTACCGTACGGACAAATAGATAATGCAGAAGATAATTAAAATATGCCGTCGGATCTCGCTTTGATGTCCGTTTGTTCTCGGCGTCGCGCACCGGATGCAGGATGCTGTACGCTAGAATTTCATCCGATGTCATCTCTAATCAAATCATACCCTCTTTCCCCGTTTTGCAGAGCTCTTTCCGCCTCACCATTCATGTACCGCATACATGCGAGCAAAGCAGATAGAGTCGCGCTCATAAACATCGTCAGGCCCGCACTTTGGAGGCTGCTGTTGCAAATGACACACACGATCATTCCCGGCACCGGGCACCAGGATGAATTGCTCGTCGGACGAGCGACCCGCGCGAATCCTCTCCTGACCGGGTCTGGCCGTGATGGGGAATATTATCATTTATTCGCAAATTTTCGCCCCGTACTTCTACGTGGGGCAGCGTGTTTTTTTTTCGGGGGTTGTAGTGTGATGTTACGCTGTGACGCGCAAATGGAACGACGCGAGTCCCACGAGCTCCACGTAGTGTGCTGTTGACGCTTGTGCATCCCCAACAGCAATGGATAATGGTGTTAGTGCACAGTGGGAAAGGGTTAACTATACGAACCATTTTATATATATTTTTTTTAATTTACAATTGAAGTTAAAAAAGTCTCTTGATATTGTCGTAAACCAAGGTAAGTAAAAATGATGCATTAAATCACTAATATTTTAAATGCACAATTTTGTCCTCGAACTCACTTCACTCAATCCTCGCAATGCCAATTTTACTTGATGTCGAAAAATTTGTTTACGTGCACAATCAAACGACCCGATAGGCACGTCCCGAGCATTCCCCGGTCCCGTACGCTGGATCGCAACGACCCCATCATAGCCAGACAGGCTGCAAGCTGACGTACCGAGGAAGTGTCCCAGCACCATCTACACCTCCGCAGGCCGTTCGATTTGAGTGATAATATCGTGAGTTACAGCAAATACAACGGTACAGCCGTAATCGTAACGTGTCGCAATACCAAATCTGGATACGATATTGTTTTTATTAGCGCGCTTGTTTGTCACGAGCCGACAGAACGATCACGTGTGGATGCGGCGCTGTAGCAGATGCGTTTTATGTACACAAATTGAAGTGCAAAACAAGTTTTTCAACGTGTGGTTGACGACAAAAAAACCCACGCACCGACACCTACAATTTGATTCCGTTGCACTGTATCACAAAGAAAGATAAATTGTTGAAATATTGCTTCGAAAAAACAAATACAAAATTTGGATTTATAAACCGAAAATTTCTCAATCTTCTTCCCGTAACGTAAAACGTAATTTTGAGCTCAATTTATCACGCACCTATTTCCACACACGCTAAGGAAGCTGCACCCAATTTCACCGTAAATGAGACATCACTCACCCAAAACCCCCGTGCCCAAATTGCGTATCTATGCATCTTTAGCACAAACAAATCATTTATCGTCATGCTACCGATGTTACCCCTATTAGTCACCTACCAGAATATCCCCAGAACCTGCTCACAACCCGTACGATCCTGTAGTTATAGACATCCCCGTGTCTTTTGGATCGCCTTCCAACTGGCGGGCGATGAGGACGAGGTGTAAAGCAAGCGGCATAAAATATTACATCGAACCTGACCGCAAATTATCCCCATGTTCCGTGCGATTGTAGACACGATACTAGTTTGCACACCCGGGTCCTTTTCACACTTCTCACTTCCGAGGCGCTCTACTGCTCTGTTCTGCCGAGCCTGTTTTTTTCTCTCTACCGTTTTGTTCGCACCCATGAGTTGGAAGGTTCTTTCTTGCTGGAAGTGCGAAAGGCAACACACATGGCACTGGCAGCCGAAAAAAAGTAAAATATCTTCCGTCTGCCACGAATTTCATTCCTTTTTGCCACCCTTATCGGTTCACTCTCACTATCGCTCCCACCGAATCGATTCCACCTATCGCCCAATGTCTCCTGTAGCGCGCCGTACGACTTTTTTGGAAGGCAACCAACGAAAAACTCCAATCCTCCAGACAGCTCCCAAACCTTTGCCACGGCCAACCAGAACAAGTAAACGTAAAAAATTACACCCTACAACACACACACACACACATTTGGTGGGGTCGTTTTTCACCGCCCGAAATGTGTCTGTGGTCTGCCGGCGCTTGCAAATGTCCTTCCGGTGCGACATGGGAGACCAGATCAACCACTGCCGCTTGTCGCTATTCCCGGGTGTCGGAAAACATGGGGACTTGCCCGAGCTATAGTTTTAAACGACCCTCCACAAAGCCGCTGTGCGTGTGTGCTTTGCGGGGTTAGGCGAGAGACAGTGACACGACTAATACTACAAGCTACGGGTTAGCCAACTTGGACCGGCTTCTTGTCACACGCCCGCACATGGGAGCGAGCGTAAAACCGTTTGACATGTGAACGCAATGTTTTCGAGACCTTCTCCCCACACACCCACTCCCAACAACCTGGGCGAACCGGCTGGGTGGGTCCGAGGCCACAAAAGGACACGACCCGATCCGGCTGATGGAAAAGTCACATCGTTCTCGGCGGCAGGTCTGACCGATCTCGGCTCTGTGGTGTGGTTGGCGGAATCCTGCTGATGAGAGCGTGTCATCGAGTACGGTATGACGACGATGCAGTTTTGGGGCTGAAGATTGTTTCTTCCCCTCTTTTTCTGTACATATGTACGTTCCTCTAACTACTCACTTTACTAGCTATTCCTCCAGGACGCCACGTTAAGGCTTGGTGCAACCATCAAGGATAACCCTGTTCGCTCAGCTGTGCTTTCTACGTCAGCTTGCCTCGTACTCACCGTGCCTCACTTTCTTCAGACATTCTTCCAGACATTCTCCAGCCGTTACGGTTCATTTCCATCCAGACATCGTGCACAGTGGTGAACGAAAATGTTCCACCATGAAATGGCATCTCTGATCAACTACTTCCAGGGTAGAACTTACCCACACGCCCCTTGGCTAATCATTCGCTCCACACTGTACACGGTACGCATGCAACAAACCCGCGCGGAGGACTCCTGAACGACCTTTCGGAATAGTTTAAACAGGCATGAAAATATTCATGTCCTGTGGCATTGTACCGTGTCGGTAATGGAAGGAGACTCTCACTCTCAAGGCTAAGAAAAAAAACACTTACTGACTCGTCCTGTTGGACGGTGTGCCACTACGACAAACAAACCAAATCTAACTTAAAGGTTCTCCGCCACTCCTTTCAATTCACCCGGAAATCTCAACGAAACAGGACGTCCAGAGTCTCTCCCCTTTGTGGAGACATGAGGTACTTCTGCGACTAAACACAACCAAGTACTGGTTCGATCGGTTGCGTGGCAAACCGTGAACCCGGTGTCGTTTGCAAAGGACATAGTTAGCAAATGAAAGCATAAATAAAATATGATAGCGTCTCGAAAAATGAGGAGGGATATAAATTTTAAATGATTTATGATTATACGATACGGACTAAGTACTACTGCCACTGGGGCTGTTGCTGTTTTGCTGCGAGAAGGTGCATTGGGTTCACCTTTTTTTTTTTTGGCGCACGGGGAGCAGTTCCTTGGGCAATTACTTGGGTGTTGGGGTGGGGCGAAAATCTTTTCATTCATGTCATTATTAGCGTTTAAGGGGTGCCGTTCCGGTGAATGAAGTCTTTTCCATGTGGCAATCTTTTGAATCACCACAAAAAAAAAATCGTTGACGTCATCTTTTTTTTTGGTGAAATCTTATGGAACTTCTAGCCAGTGACGTCTTTTTGTCAGCTTTGCACATTCACGAAAATGTCCGTATAAGCACATTAACAGCAAAGACGACTTAATAGAACTAGTCCGTTCCCATGGACACTCAATTCCAACAAACCCTCTTGACGTACGACGCCTCCTTCCCTTATGACCCAAAACAATCATCAACAATCGGTCCAACCATCCCACCCAAAGAGTACGGCACCCAAATCGTCATCTCAAAACAACTTGCCGAAAAATCCCATCCGTTGATTGCACCTAATGCAAGTGCAAACAAGGCGCAGATGCATTTAATTAACACACTCACTACAAAACGAACTAACCGTAACGGCGTGCACGGACAAACCGGGGCCACCACTGTTTACCAAGGCATTATCATCAATCTTCATGGGCTCGGCGGCGTTCCCTGGTGACAACCGCAGGCTTAACCCTGGGCTCGGCCCTCCGCAATGGTCACTCTCCTTCGGAGGAAGGGGAGTTCTCCAGGAGAATCTTCCTGTTTCACTCCCTCCACTACTCTGGAAAACATCAATCTTGCCGTCCCTAATCCATCCTGGATGGACAAACCACACAGCCTGAAGTGAAAAAAATAGTCCAGAGAAGCCTTTCCAAACAACGGCTGTAAAGTGATACAATCGCGAAAATCTCTTCACTCGTCACGCAGGATGACGCGGTGATGCTGCCAACCAACGCAAATAAGGGCCACTCAATCCCGGATTTTAACGGGGAACGAAGGCACCATTTCCACTCGCATCTTCTACCAGCAGAGTAAGGTTCCAGATGAGACGCCGGGCGCAGGACTCTACACACGCAACTCGGATCCTTTCGTGTGGTGGAAGGATTGTAACAAAAATGGAAAACCCCTCATACACAGACACTCACATCGAGCAGCGTAACCTGAATCGAAGTGACACGTCAACATGTAACCGATTGTCCAAACGTCAACAATTGCCGGTGACGGTGACGGTAGTGTGCCTGTCCATGAACAACCATTATCCCTTCGGTGTACAATGCCGGCCACAACCCGTTTCCGTTGTTTGAACTTTAGCTTTGTGCTGTGATGCTGCTCCAGCGCCCAGCAAACGGATGGATTGCGTTCAGTGAGGTCAAATTGAAATGATGAATGATGCTTTCTTTCGGAGCGGTGGAAGTAAACGGTGAACGGCGCCACCAAACCTCTGCGTCTGTCACGTTTGAATGTCCGTTTTTAACATTAATTAAATTTACACAGCCTCGCCTGTTGGTGTGTGGCCGACGTTCTTCGCCAACTGCCACACGAGTCAGTGTCCAGGATAGGTAAATGATTTCGTTCGCTACTCACTCTAAACGCTTCAGCAGGATGCGGGATCCTTCATCCAGAGGGTTGTTTGATGTGCTCCGGAACCAGGCTGGTTATGTTGCTGCATGCTTGCTCCTAACCATCGCTAAGCTCTGTGCTGTTGCGCAAACGAAGATGTCACGTGCAAAACCGGGGAGGGAAAAAATCACGTTTCACACACAACCAGCACAATGTAGACAACGAGAGCATTATTCCGAATCATTGCACCATGTTGCTAATTAACCTTTCTTTTTCTTGTTTTGCAAAATTTTACGACCGTGCCGGAATTGAACGTGCATGATTGATCGCAAATGGAATTGCACGTACTGCCGTACGAAACGGAAAGTAGATAATTTTTAATTGATGACTCTAAACAACGTTACTTCCATCTCTTGCCCGACTGCAGCTCGATAATTGTCTAACGAGTGCACCCTACTTAACCAACAGCGAGCAAACGGAGGAAGGTATGAAACAAAAACGCCTTTCCCATCGTTCTCTGTTGGGCAACGAAAGCAGAGGAAAAGGCAGCGAAGGTATGGTTGCTTTCTGCCAGCGGAAAACGAGGAAAGTTTACTTTCGTCTGCCTTTGTTTTATGTAACACCAGCGAGCATCGTCTTACAGGCTTCCTGCCAAACGTTACGTTGCGGAGCAGCAGCCTTCTAATCTTGCTGATTACTGCCCATCGCATTCCCATCGCGTTCCCGGCCTGCACCGATCATGATCATCATCATCATCGCCGTGCTCCGGCTTACAAACTATTTACTTCTGGCACTAAACATCACCACAGCTCCACTTCCCTCTCCAGGTCGTCGTCTGGTGTGGTTGCCTTTCACTTTTTTTCGGCCACCGATGACTCGAATCTGTTTCCGAAGTTGCGCGTCCGTCTAACGAGAGCAGCGCAAACGAGTAATCGAAAATAATTACATTTGCATAACAAATTACGGATAATTGTAAGTAATTTGTATCGTCTTCGATTCCCCGAGCCGGACGAATTTTTGGCCCGGCGCTGGCCGAGTGTGAGAGAAGAGAAATCGGCTGACCAGCCGGATCGGCATCGTCAGCAAGGAAACGGACCCCAAAAGCTGATGCTTTACTTCTGAGGTTTGCGTTTCCACCAGGTACCTCATCTTCAAATGCTCGTTCATTTGACAGACTTCACTCCCACCGGCTTCACAATCCCTTCCTGGATTCTGGCACCCGAGCAGCACTGTGGCTCGCGTGAAGCATCCCTGACTTTCGCCAAAAAGGAAAGCAACGCTTAAAGGCCACAATTTGTCTCTTGAATTCCTTCACAGCGCTCAAAACAAACAAATGGTGGGGCGATCCTTTTGCACCGCAGCACGCCCCGCTCAAAAGCCAAAACCAGCCACACGATGTCGTGACCGGAACATATCGCCGGCTGCTGGAAAGGTTTTACAAGATGATTCCATTTTGGATGCCATCACTGGGTGGAAGGTTGAACCGTTTCTTTCCCTTTCGCTGCTTTCTCGTTGCTTCTGCACACGCTCGAAGCTTCCTCAGATCATTTCCAAATTGTTGTTCATTTAGGTGCTGCACTTTTATTTTACTCGCTTTATGTGCCCGGACAAGGGGGAAGATGGAACCGAAGTCCCGCATCCGGATCGGAATGCCCCCGCGGGGCGGAAACGCAGGCTTCGACGCTGGTGGCAAAAGCCAGAACCCATCGCCATCTCGTGTTCCGTTGAAGCGTTGGAGCGAACATCGGGGCGAAGATAAACAGAAACCAATCAAGTGAAGAAATCTGTAACAAGTTCAATATGTCAAGACGGTCGGTACGGTTTGCTCCCTGCTCCTTGCATACTTTTCTCTCTCGCCCAGCGGTTGCGCCGCGACAGAAACGAGCAACTCCTTCCGGAGTAGAGCGACCACCAAAAACCACTACAAAAGAAAGAAATACACAGCATCTCCGGATTCCGGTGAAATCCTGAAGACGAACCACTTTTCGCTACACTTGTCCATTGTTAAGCGAAAAGACAGTCGACAGTAGCGAAGAGGTCCTCCCGCAGGGTTGTAAAGACGGCTTTGGAGGGTTTCGAGAAGTTTTCTCCGCTCCGTAAGTGTGGCTGTTGTTGATTCTTTCCCTTCGTTTTTTCCCCAGTGCAGCGTTTACGATCAAGCGAGGGGGGGAAAGGTTGAATTCTGGCTTTCCTTTTTCGAATCCTTTATCCTTCCTTGCCACGGGGAAAAGCGGGATAGTCCGGGGAGTGGGTTGGGAAATGTAGCGTGTCCATTTCGGTAATTGTTTTACCGGTAGTTTGTGGTTCCATTTCTGTAAAGTACACTCATTCTCGTGAAGTTTCCTAATTGAAAGCGTCCACGTCCATCGCTTTTGGACGTAGGTTTGCTTCCTCTTTTTTGCTTAACGGGTGATCTTGTGTCAGAATGGTATGTTCTCTTTTCAGATTTAACACACGAGTTGCATTCCGATACCTAAAGGGCACCAGATATGTCCGAACGGTGGAGGGATTGATTTTATTTATTTAATGATCATGACCATGGTATGCTGAAGATCGATTTTATCGCTCTATACGTGCCATGAAAGCGTAATGTACGGAAAACTTCAAGATTTATAACGACTTTGGAGAATACTATTTTATTATATTACAAGGATTCTTCAGAATGATTTGAATGTAGAGTATTTCATCTAAACGAATTGTCCCTCTTTTTCTTCACCCGATTACTTCTCCTCACAGAACAACTCATCCGACCGTGCGAGCATTATTCATCGCCAGCCGCTACCACACCAAATGTGCTGCCAGTTGCTCATAAATACACTCCACAAGTTCACGGAGCAACTTTTAAGCTGCTGCTTCACCGCCACCTCCCCAAAACAGTCGACGCTAACGAGACTCCGTCTTGCGAACTTCCAAGCGTAAGTAGTTTAATTTATAATAAAAATAAATTGCATCAAATTAGCTGAAATAACATCATCTTTGCGAAACTTCCTTGGGAATGTGCGATTTCGGTTCTTTCCTTTTCTTTCTTTTTTTCTTTTCCTTCATAACAACAACATTATCTCTCTCTCTCTCCATTCCCAGTACCGTTCCCCTAAAAGTGGAGTGCAGAGAGAAGTGGAGCAAATAAACTTCAACAGCAGAAGGAGCAGCAGCAGCGCGAAGAAATGACTTTCATGCTTAAAATTAATGATTGTGATGAATATTCACTCACTCTTCACCTTTTCAGACCAACGCGCGTAAGCGCTTTTCTCCATTCCCTTGCAGCACCATTCCGTCCGAGGTGTGCCGGCTCGATCTCCTGACCCTTCACGATGGTTGTCGTCTTAGGAACGCTCTCGTCCGCTCTCACCGACCGAGCAAGAACGAACAGCTACTTAGAGCAATATGCATGCAAATTACAATTTAAGAGTTTGGGGCACAAAACTTCTTCGCACACACAGCACCGTTTGCCAAATCCTACGTCCTTGCCACGCTACCCAGAATGCAACACCATACTCTAAATGCACCAAATTTTCACACTCTGCCCGAGACTCGCTGAGTCGACAGAAATATTTTCACCCCGATGCTCACTGCTGTTGTTGTGGTTCTGCACTCAGTGGACTTTTACGGGAGCTTTCCCTCATCTTGAACTGTTTCGTTGCCCAGACGAAGTGTTGTTGGGATTCTTCGTGCCTTAAAATGTCTCACCATCGCTAAACGGCAACAGGGGTTCCAGCGGGAAAGCTAAACCGGGCCTGAATGTGTCTGGACTGTCGTGCATGAAATCCTCCTAGTTATTTCATTCCTTACTGTCAGCCTTCTTTTTTTTTTGGGTACGAGCTTTTAAAGCTAACAACACCAAAGTTGTCGGAAAACGGATCGCAGTGGTTTGGTGTTGATTTTGGAACAGAATGTTCTCTCTTCGCTTTATTTATTTAATTCGTTTCATCCTTTCCGCTTCGCGGGAGGCTTCCGTAACATGGACAACCGTTTTACTTCTTTTTTTGGTTGGTAGGTGCGCATTAAAATTGCTTTTCACAGTTTCAAGTTCGAGTGCGCCGCGTGCGTGCGGTTTTTTGTTTTGGGACGGCAAGAATGATTATGGCGTGAACAAGTTTAATGTCTTCAATTAAAAGTAAGATTTATGAGCATGGCAGGGCATGGGGCTCCGGGGGCCATCGGAAAGCTTTACCGAACGCCTGGCTTTTGTCCGGGAGTGTCCGAGCTAATGAGCGCGTGAAGTCTGGAGCGAAATCTGTGGTCTGGAATTTGTCATCGTCCACCAGCGTACCGTATGCCATACTGAGCGGGGATTAAAATATGTTTATGGGCATTCGGAAACAGCATACCGGGCATTGGAACCGGTGGTCGTGGGCACGACCCCCTTACCTGCTCATGGGCGGGCGAGTTTTGGGGATTTTCTCCTGTGTGATTTAATACATAAACATTCCATTAATCAAAGAAGTGTGTGAACAAGAGGATTCTTTAGCATGACATAAATGCCACGCAATGCCAAATATACTTTAAAAGTGTTCTATCCTAAAGTCTCTCGTAAAAGCTGCAACATCTATTCCAGTAAATTAATTTATTTTTACACAATTTGTAGCAGAACCACCGCACCGCAAACTATCACTTCTTATCTTGGGAGAAGCGTAAAATTTGTCACCTTAATTTGAATTTCCCATGAAGAAAAACCGTCTTTCCGGTCGAGTACGTTTCCACCCGATTCCCGTCCCTTCGTATTACCATAAAGAACAGTAACGGATGAACGCTCACAGTGTGTGTGTGTGTGTGTGTGTGCACTAGATTTCATCATCAAGCTGAATGAGATGCCATCCTTACGGCTTCATTCATGTAAAGGAGTACGCTTTTGTTGCCGCATCAACCTACATCTACCGACGCATCACCGGAACTATCACTCAAGTGGAAACTTTTCGATTAGAAGGGTGGTTTTTTGGGGTGCCAAACAAGACACACTCACACAGCCCGAAAACCCTCAGTTAGTAGAGTATCCTTCACCGAGCAAAGCTAGTCAGCTTCTAGGTTCGTGGTGAGGCTCTGCTATTTTTAAAAGGATCTCCCGTCCAATCTCTCGTAGGCGATGTGACCTTAATGGGTCACGGAAAAGCCATCCAAACGCTACGTCCACCGAGCACACATCAACCGAACACATCCATCCAGTGCCGCACGGGATAGGGATGGGCTACCGAATATGGAAGCGTTACAGTTCATTAATTTAAGACAATAGTGCCTTCCGGATGTCAGAGGTTTTAGTGACCACAACGGTAGCGCCCTCGAGCCATCCCTTCGAGCGGTTAGGCCTTAAAAAAGTGCTCCCAGCAAGGCGCGTTCAGCCGTGACAAGGGAAGAAAAACTAGTGCCGAACACATCCCAATAACACGGAAACATGATGGAGCAAACACACTTACACACTTCACCAATGATATCCCGGCCCGCCACCATTTTCGGAAAGGCGTCGCCTCGTGGGCTCCAGGTCCTTGCGTCCCATCGAACGGGCGAGTAAACAGAGCAGAAAAGAAGGACATTCTACGGCCAATTTATCAACCATCCATAACCGGACGAGTCCGTCACTGCTCGCGGACCCGTCGTGCCAGCACTTGTGCCGGAAGCACTTCACGGAGCACGGGCGTGATTTATGACTTTACCGACGGAAGATGATGGCAAAGATCAGGTCTACTTTCGCACTACATCGAAGCTCATCGAGCGGGAAATGTTTCCAGCTTCCAACTTTTCCCATCCCTTCCTGTCGCGTAGCACTTTTCCTTTTTTTGCTTTTTTTCCGGAAGCAGTAACATCAGGCACGTCGACGACCAAACGCGATTTTTTCTTCAATTCATTCGCAGCTGATTCACTTCCACGGCTGGACGTTCTTTTGCGTTGCTTTCGCACCGTTTTTGTGCGGTGGGTGTGCGTACTCCATCGTGCCGACATTTACCAGTCACCGGTCAGTTTGATAGGCTGTCATCAATCTCCACTTCCTTGATGGTGCACACTTGAGCGAAGAAGGAGTCGCAGCGGATGCGGATACATTGCGAGAACTAGACGCAAAGTACCAACGCGCACACCCACACACAAAAAAACATCTGATCCGCTCGGACATAATCTTTGGTGCAATCCAAGATCAATTAATCAATCAATCATCCAGATTGTGCCGGATTGGAAAATGGAAAGTCTGAGCACGGAAGAAGGGAATAATCTTGGGGATCAGGGCGATTATTTCAGCATCATGTGGACGAGTGCAAAATATGCTTCCTTCCAATTCCATTTTGAACATTTGACAGAAAAATGATTGCTAAAATGTGTCTTTAATAGCGCTTCTTTAAAGTTTGCTTTTCTTTGCGCAACTTCTGAAGCGAGTTTCTGTTTCAACTGTGCCATGACCAAGTAAATCACAGCTTCTAACACTCGCCTGTTTACAAAAAAGCAACCGATAAAAGCAGTAACACCATCAAAGGCCAACCACCGGTGACGATTTATTGTAACAGCAACGGCACAACACGGTGGAGAAGTGCTATATACGACCACGACGAACGACTTCACGACGATTACCAACCTACGACCTGCGTCTGAACTGGTCATCGCAGCTCTTGGGATGGTTAGAATGAAGTGTTTGGGGAAGTCTGCAGTCCAACAGAAATGGAAGAACCTGGGAACAAATGTCGGCCGCGGTATTCCCTCGGCAGTGCTCAACGTCAACGGTGTGTCAATTTTACGATGCCACTGGGTGCGTCGTGTGGGCCAAAGCGGACGTTTTGCCGGAGTACGTCTCCTGTTTCGTAATGCACAGAGACACATTCGGCTGAAGATATCACAAAACCTAGAACTGCCTGAGCATCAGGCCTTTTGATGCCAGTTTCAAAATAAAGTATTTTAAAATAAATCGATGACCAACATATAACAGTAACATGTATCACATTTAATTCCATTCCACCGAGAATCTTCAGATTTCCATAACCCGTGATCCGATTACAATCAACTAATCGGAAAATTTATCTGGTTTTCAATGTCAATAATCTCCAAATTTCAATACCTTTCCTCTGCTCCACGAACGATCCAAATCCAAGACACAATGCATGCGTGTCAGATTCATGGCTTATAATCACATCTGTCCGTCCGTGCACCAAGCACTACGCTACGGCGACCGCCCCCTAAAGTAGGAGATTTCAAAACTATGCGTAAATCTTTCCCTGCTATGAGCCCACGACCAGGGAGGTGAAGAAAAAAACACACTGCCAACATTAACATTCAAACAACCCGCCACACACATATATACGCTCATTCACCAAAACAGCCGTCCACACTGCCGGTCCTGTCAAGATTCGTTTGTCAGAATGTTTTACACTTCATAAAATTATCACCGCTCTAGATTCTATTTTTTCCCGGCTTTGTCGAGAGCTCAAGTGGGTGTGTTGGATGTTTGGTTCGATTGCAAGCATTCCACGGGCACACAAACACGCACGCACAAGTTCGACCTACTCCCACCAACCATCATGGTAGGCAGGAAGGTAGCAGAACTCACCCCAAAGTTGGTTACTGCCCAGCTCGTCAAACGGTTTGACATAAGTCGCGAGCGGGCCCACGACAAATGACAGCCGCGTGACCGTGTAATGAGCGACATCTACACACACGGACCCTCCCGAACAGTGTCTGTGTCCCCCCAAGATGAGAATAGCCCCGCAGTCCCTCCTGCTCACACATTCCGGAGCAACTCTTCGAGCTAATGTTTTGATTATTTAAATTTCATCGCCTTCCCAAGCGTCCATCGAACGCAATCCGTTACACCGGACGAACAATCACTGCAACCGTCACAACTCCGACCGAGCATATGGGAGGGGGAGGGGGGGTCAACTTTTCAATCGAGCGACCTGTTGCCGTAAGAAGATTAAAAAAGAAGTTTTTTTTTGTGTTACCCGTCCTGGTAAATTCCTATTCCGGCGTTTGAGCCGGCGGTGAAACTAATGCCGAATTGAGGATAACTGATTTAAATCACTCAAACCTCCAGCCAGCGGTCCTCCCCTAGGTGCTCCAGAGGGATTCAGCCAGCCAGCTTCGATTGTGTTTCTATGTTAAACATTTATCTTTTTTCACTCAATCTCTCCACCCGTGGACACCTTGGAACCTTTCGCTGGTGCACGATAACCCCTTTTCCTTCTACGGTTGATAATGGTAGCTGCTTTAGGCAGCGTGGATTTGCCAACGCAAAAGAGACAAAACGAAACCCATTCCCGATGTGCTGCTAGAAGATGAATCTATCTTTTGTTAACAGATTGGAAACCGACGACGATGTTCGGTTTGCATTTCGTTGACGGAGTCGATGCGGCTGCGTGTCTGCTTTATCTAAAGCTTTTGAAAGGCGAGGGAAAGAAAATGGAGGGATTCCGCAGCGTGACTTACGGAAATAAAAGTTGCCCAAGCGGGACCAGTCAGTAAGCGCCCATTATCATTCGATTTTGAGTGAGAAGTCTAAGTGGAACAACGCCTTGGTAGCGGTGTTAAGTGCATAATGTTAAGAGTAGCTAAATCGTTGCATTTCAACATGGCGTATAGGCACGATTAAGCAAGTTGTATTATGGGGATATAGTTTATTTTTGTACTGGGTTGATGGTAAGTGGTCAAAGCTAAGTCAGTTTTCAATGTTGGAGAAGCTTAGAAAAACTGTACTGACTTCGTGCCTGACAGTTGTTAAACATTTCATTTCATATCATTGCAATTAAGAAAAGAGGCCAAACTAGGGTTCAGAGAGGATAAGAGCCGAATTTAAGAACCTTAGAAATGAAATGTACGTGCCGACTTCTGCAGAGTCTGGACGTAGATCGATTCCCATCTTCAAAACGTTCATTATCATCAGATGTAACTATCCCGTAGTAGTAAGTACCTAAAGTTACAGAAATCCTCAGATGTTCTCTCCAAGAAGTCTCGGGAAGGTCTGGATCGAATATATCGATTGTGATGACAAGAAAATACTTTTGTCAAACACTGTTTCAAGTTTTTTATCTGTTAAATCTCTAGAATTGAATTTCTAGAATTGCTAAGATTTAAGAATTGAAGTTTAAAAACTTTGAATGATTTTCCTTGACTTCGTTTCAAAATCCATAGAGTACGCAAACCTTATTTATTGGTGCATTCCCTAAATTTCATGCATTTATTCAAACTACTGCACCGACTTCATTTACCATGCAGACTGTATAATTCGATTAAATTGTAACATAACTAGCGCTGACTGATCCCCCAACCAACCATCCCCAAGCCCAACGCAACCCACAACAAAAGCTCCAAACACTCCCATGCTCGGGGAACGGCGGTTGATCGACACGTCGTGCAAGGCCGACGATAACTACCTCACAATAGCACCGATATTATGGCATTTTGCAGCGAGCAAAAGAGATCTAATCAGCCGAGCCGTTCAGTGATTTGACACCTTTCGGAAATCCCGTTCTCATTGATTTGCCAGCCATTCATGGCCGAAAAGTGGGGTGCCCTACCGCTCACCGCTTGTCGATGCGGCGCGGACAACCGATGACTCCCGCTGAGTTAACAAATTAAAATAAACGATTTCCGAAAGCCCGAACGCGGCACGCTGGCCGCCGGTCTATTTAAGGTGCGTACCTGGTTGCCTTTGTCGTAGTTTTGACCATTTTTCTAGCCATTATTTTGTTCCACCCTTCCATCCTCACGCTCGACCGCAGACCTCAATTCCACACCGGACAGCTCAATCGATCGGCGAGTTATCAATCTTACAGCGAAACCGTGCAACTTGCGAGGACATGACAATTGAAAACCAATTTCAATCGCTTTGAAATGGCAAAACGTGGACCTTTGCCGATAGGTTAGCCGGTTGCGCAACCAGCCCAAAACATGACTTCTTGACTCGGCTGCCACGGCACTGGACGCCCTGATGCGCGATGTCAAAAGGTGACGCGTACCGTGGCGTAGAAAGTGAAATGATATGCCGGAGCGGCTGATGCCGATCCTGCTTTGACACACTCCTGTCAGTGGGGCAAGTGTTTTTTTTTTACCGGCTGCCAGGTCACTCGGAACGCACCGTTCTGCCAAGCGAGAGAGACAAGCGAATTGCCAACCACATTTGACAGCAGTTCGGAGCGCAAGTGTTTGGTCTCCAAAGGTCCGTAGGTGAAAGAGCCGGCTAGAACTCACGTATCAAATTACCACCTATCACCGGTGGATTGATCCGTACAAAAGTCAACCGGTCTGGTTACAAAATACCACCACCAAATGAGTCGCTTTTCAAAAGTCAATATTTGTCCTCAATTACCGATAACGTTGTTGTTTTTAATTTGATCGTTATGCAAACGCCCTTTCAAATTAACATCAATACGCAATGAAGCTCATAAACTAATAACCGTTTAGATTTGAGGTCTGCCCCGGGCACTCGTTATCCTATCAATTACCCTCGGTCCGGACAACCGCTCGGCGGCATTATAAACTCATCAATCAGCATTAACTGTGCAAGTCATTTAATGAGGAAAAAATGGGATCCCGATCGCATGTAAATCCGATGGAAACCGTTGCGCTACGACCGTGGAACATCTGGCGTTCCACTTGGGGCAAGCCTTTTTTGATGGATTATGTCACCGATGGCGTGTTGAAACAATCCGTTCCACAACCGTCCCACACACTATAGGGACACATCGCACATTTGACAGCTCAATATCAACTGGCTGACAACGTTGTGATACACCGGGCATTGTGTGATAATAAAATTCCAAATTCGACATCATCACCGACCGCCGTACAATTTGTCCCGACTAATAAGGATTAATTGGAAACCGTCTAACACCTTGCCGTATCAAATTAAAAGTGTGAAAAACATAAACACAACGCCCGGCTAGCAATCAAACACTCCCTTCCCTCCCTCCTGTCAGTTTGACGTTTCTATTTGTGCCTTAATGAACCGCCCCATCAACAACAAACCCACCAACCTTAAATGCTGTTTTTGGCAAATTTACAATCCTCCGACTTCGGGCCCGCTTGCTCCCGTGGTGGCTGAGCTAACTTTCTGCACGATAATCTAATTACACCGAAAACCAACTACCAAACAGCGTTTATCGTAAAATAATCGTCCCAAGAGCGACTGCGAACTCCCGAAAGGGAGGCCAATGCAACGGAATAGCGCGTCGACCACACCGCACAGTAAACAACTCTCTGGTCCGGACGGTTTCTGAAGCCCTGATCTCCCCATCTATCGGGCACACTGCACGTGCGGGTGATGCCAACCGTCCGGCACCTGCCTTGGGACCTAGGAACGAGCCACAGATGGACGGACGGACAGACTCCGGTTAAATTATCTACGTGGCCGGGTGCATTGCGCACTACGGTAGGGTACGGAAACTCATCCGAAAATCCTTAAAACATGCAGCTGCCACCGTGCCGGGTACGCGGTGCGCCAGACAATGTTTACAGTGCAATCCAATTTTCCGATATTTTACTCGCCGTTCGGATTTTCGGATAGTCAAACATTTGCCCAAGTGCGTAATGCTGGGTGGCGCCCAGGCTCTGGGACGATGCAGCAGCAGCGTTCGCAGCGTCCAGTGTTTGCTGCCAACGCGACCGAGCCGATTACTGCGATGAGTTACCAGGCGAGGCGATCGTTCTTCACCCGCCGCCGTGGTTTAGTCTTTATAGGGATGGTCCTGAAAAAATGATGTTGAAAATTCAATCAAACTAGAAGCAAGACTACACAAATCCAGAGAGAGAGTACGTTAACCCGTTTTTATATCAGAGATGTTTATCCAACGATTTGACTGAATGAAGGGAAAGGTCTATATCTGCATTCTCGAGCATCAAACGACGAGTAAGTTCAAATAATAAAGATACTCAAAATGCTTCATAACTCTGCTAGATTTCATACCATAGAAGTGTCTTCAGCAAAGTGCATCTAAAGTCCCCTACCCAATAATGTCACTGATTAAATTTTGCTCGTTCAATCGCACCAGGCAAACCTTAGGCCTCCCCGTTCCAACACACTAGCCATATTTCATCAGCTCTCACAGCGACATCCCAACAATGGGCTGTACTCCAATCTTCAAAATCATTATCAAACTATTGACAAGCAGGAGCCGGAGCCGGGGAAGGGCACTCCAGCCACGGCAACCAGAATCTGCAACCAAAAGCAATTTAATTCAATGTGTTCCTCTGCTGCACATTAAACAACTCCCGCAGCTCCACTTCACTGGCGGAGCTAGGTGCAATTCCTCCCCGGCGGGCGGTTACAATACACAATCCACCAAATCGCTCATCGCAACTCATACTGCATCACATTATCGAACAGGGTAGCTTCCACTTCCGGTGGAGTGCGGGTAGCGAGCCGGCAGAGTTTCCCAATTGTTCCTACCCATGTCCCAGGTTTCCATGGAAAGTGTTTGAAAGGGTTCAATCTATCTGCAAGAATTGCCACCAATAATGATGACTTCAGGTGCGGGTGGTGGTGATGGAGACCAAAATCGGCACTAGAAATGATTTACACCGGGAGCGAATGTTTTATAACGATCGCGTGGGATGTTCCTGGACCAATACTGTCTGTTAAATATTTCCGGATATATACCATCAAACAAGGGGAATGCCTTCCAACCACGCGGCCCTTCAGCTCAACCGCATGTCATCAGCTCCCCGTGCCATAACATTTCGTAAAAGAGACCGGGAATTGGGGGATTTTGTTCACTTTAATTACATTACCACCACTCCATCCAGCGTTTGATAGGCGATCGAAAGATTCGAGACTTATTTGGGAGGTTTCGAAAGAGATTCAATTAAATTTGATTATTGCATGCTCGCTTCCGGAGGCGCAACTAATAACGCGATGCGTGGCGAAAGCTTCCTCCAGCCTTCTACCACAACTCGGTGGCTCATTATTAAAAACCACCGTGCCCAGGTACCGACAACAAGTGACGTGTACCGCGACGACAGTTGGCAAATTGTGCCTTCCGGGGGGATTGTTTCGGAACAGGCGTTTTTCGGGATGGGAGTGTATGACATTAGATGGATATCGGGGCGTCGTCGTCAGCATTACAGCTCAAAACTGCATAAAGCATGGTGGCGATGCGTGGTCTCTCCTATCGCGCGACATCCATCATGCGTGGAATTACCGCGGGGACCACCGCACTGGACCAAAGAAGAACGCACGGCGAGCGCAAATACTGGCCAACACATTGACGAGCATCAAACCAGAACAGATGCACATCACGTGGAAATATGCGTGTGGTCTAATGCTCATCCCCTCGGGGCACCCTCACGTACTCCTTTCCGCAGGTCAGTTCTGTACTGGAGTCATATTCCGGTCCGGTCCTAGTACACTTCTAGGGATGCGATGGATAGCGTAAAGATAAACACGCACTCTCCCCCGCCGTACCATACACTGGCTGGCTGGTGTCTTTGTTTTCCAAACACTTCTATGCTCTCCCATGCGAACACGGTTGCCACGTTTCTGCCACGATCGCACTCGATCGGGAGGCTAAATTTTTCATCCGTAGTCATAACGACCCGGGAACTCTGTCTTATTGCTGTCGGAAGCTCGAGCTTCACCGACATCCGGGTTTGCGGGCTGGTGCAGTAGATAGAGCCAGAAGTTAAGACTTCAAGACTTGCCCGTGCTACATTGTCTGGCTGGAGGAGGAGGAAGAGGTCGGTAATAATGGGCCCGGTATGGGAGTGAGGAGTCAAAACTAATTCGGTTCCCCGATCGTGATGGTTTGTTTATTTTGAAAATCAAATTCATCCCATTTTGTTTATTCGGTCGTCGAGAGTGTGAGGTGTAGGGAGGGTAGCGAGCCGAAGTTCCGGAGCACGTCGAAGAATGGATGTGGGATGTATGGATTGATGCTCGTTAACCCTTCAAGTGAAGTATAAAAAAGGAATTAATTGGGGTAGAAATTTTCATGTTAAAATAAAATTCTCGATTTAAGAAATTCTTAAGATACATTTTATGGAACTTTTTGTAAAAATAAAAAAAAATGTTTTGAGAAAAGTATAACTCAAGAAAATATTAAGCAACATTTAAGCATGTAAGGAAAAAACAAAAACAATTAAAATAACATGAATTGGACAATAAGCATTAAAAAATATATATATTAAAATATTTTATTAAAAAACCATGTTGAAAACACAACAACCAAAGAGAAAAATAAAACAACCTTTAATGTTAAGGGTTGCTTCAGTACGATGCTGCTTTAAACCGGCAGCATGGGAAATGAGTCTATCACGATAATGGATCGGTGGGTGGGTGGGAAAATAATTACCAGTAATTATGCTAGCATCGAACAAAGCGGCACACTGATTAAGAAACAGATGGGAAAAGAAAGCCTCAAACAACTCACATAATCAACAACAACAACAACAAAAAAACACATTCACAACCAATCCATGGCAGACGATCGATCAAACCCTTTGCTTGGGCCCGGTCTTGCAGTTCCCTTTTTGTCCCTTTCAACAATAAACCAAAAACGATAGAATAAATGGATCGAGTGTCTTTACTGCAAACAAATCCGATCAAACTACACGACAATGACATTTGACTTCTTGCAGCGGGATTGCAGCGGGGGGAAAACAATGCACAATCGATGCACACTTTTTCGCGCAACACGTCATCATGTCGGGTTCTTAGGCCAGCGAAGGCTTCAAGTACCGGCAAAGCGTTAAAATAAATCACCGACGCCGAAAACTAGGACTTGTTAAAGGCGAAACCCACACGCGAAGCGGCAAAAGTACTGAAGCGATTGTTACCGGCCCAGTTAAGCAAACAATGGGAATCAAAAAGTCAATGGTAAAATATGATAATTTGCACCTTTGAGCCATCCCCCTTCCAATCCACCCTTACCACCGGAAACTCGCTCGGCAGCCCGCAGCGGAAGGGCGGAACCGTTTTGCGATGGATGATACCGACCTCGCCCGGCCGGGAATCGTGCCGCCGGGCTGTAATCGGAAATTAAGTGAAGTTTTCCTAATGACAAAATTACAGCCCCGTTTCGCAAGAAGGTGCAGGAAGGAAACACAATCGCACGCCGCTTTTCGGGATGGAACTTGCCGAGACTTCCGAGCCTTCGAACCAGAACGGTACGAAGATGATTAAGTTAATTTTATTGCCCTGTGTGCTTTGATGGGCTTTGGTGATGTGTTCTTACTTGTTTAAATTGAAACAGTCTCTTTTATAAAACATTTGCTGTGGCTTCATCATTAAACGAAAATAATTAAAGCATGTACCAATGATACCTTCATTAGCTTCCATCTGTTGCATTTATTGAACATGCATTGCAACCGGAATTTCCTTCACAGTGCAACAGCCCTCTCCCCGCCCCACCATTGCCATTGCACATTGTAATAACTAATTGAGTCGCTTAGTTCTCCTCTCGCGGGCGCGCGTGCAAACTCACTTACAGGCGTGCGAACGCTCCAGCCTCTTGCCGGCCCGAGCCCATTCCCGCCAGTGGATTAAAACGTCTTTTTCAACTAAGAAAGGCAATCAATTACTTTGTACACGCAGCCTTAGCCCGGCCCGCATCGGCGCGTTCAGAGATGCAGCGAGTGCACAAAATGCACTCAGTCATGCTATAAACGCAACGCTCAACATAATACTCGTTGCCCGCGCGCGCTCGTTCCGCGGCCCGGCTGTGGAAAAATCCATCAATAATAAATGCAAGTCATGTCATCGTCGTCGTCGTCGGCGGCTGCAGTCCGTCCGCACAAATCTGCACCGGCGCACACAAAAAGAAAAGACAAACAAATCTGCTACAAAAATATTTCCTCCCCCCCCCCCCCTATGCCAACCCCATGCCGTGTCGCATAAAGTGCAGCGTCGCAGCATAGCGTACGCGAGCAAAATGCAACCCGCACTTCTTGATGAGCCCGAGCCCTAGAACGCGCCACTAATTTATTGCATTGAGATAGCGGTGCGATGGCTTCGGAATAAATAATCAATTTCTTTCTTTTACAGTCCCGGCCGACCCGGGAGATGGCTTTGCGTCGTCAGCGGCGTCGCTGGGACATGGGTTGCCGCCTGCGCAAATCCAACCCTTACCACCAGCGCTGAGGCTGATAAATGATTCATATTTGTACCAACATCGCACGCGATGCATAACGAATCGATTGTGCCCGTGGTCTGGCTGAAACCCGACCGACCGGATAATGGTGGCGTTGATTTGGGCGATGAATCCGCACACGCATCCACCACACATCCGGCGGGACGGGGGGGGAAGGGTTGCGCAGAGCATTTTGCAACCGTTTTTGATGGCAAGCCTGTGACGGAAACTTGTGAACGCTGTATCCGGTCACCGGACGTGCCAGAGCGGGGACGCATAGTTGCAGGCGGAAATGCACAACAGACAAGCAGGCCCTGTCCAACAACTGTGTACAATCATGGAAGACGGAGTGGAGCAGAGCGAAAACAAATCAGCACCCGTGATAAAAATCGTAATCATGTAAGGCAATGGCCGATGGCATTGTCAAAACAATCATTGTAAATAAAAGTATGAGATCTTGTAAGGAAGCATCTGTTGGTGTTCTTCGACATCTGGTGGTAGTTGAGTTCTAGGTTCTTTCCCTTTTGACATAGTTGTTCACCAAATTGTCATATTACAACATCCAAAAGTATCTTACTTCTGGAATGTTACCCACAATGCAATGTTAAAGAATTAACAGGAAGGAATCTTACAGAGCAAAGTCCACTACCCAGAGGTCAAAGAAATCTCAGAAACCAGAATAAAAAAGCATGGTCCAAGAGCATCTTTTCTTTACTTCACTTAATATATACATTCTTCATCACTCACCGTAAACTACTAAATATCTTAAGCATTTGAGACATTTTAAAGTACACCACCTCAGGATTACGTCTGATATTCGAACGCAAAGCATGTTAAAGATAAATAAATGTCTATTTATCATTCAAGCAATCGATTCCATCAGCGAACAAACATCAAACCATTTCTTGTTTTCTGCATCATTTAATAACCTCAATCAAACGTCTTGTGTTACTTTACATTCTCTTCTGCTAAATTGCATCCCAAGCGGAACGTGTTCCTCCGCTCATAGATACAGTTTATCGAAACGCACGCTAAAAACAAAAAAAAGAAGCAAAATCCCGATAGCGCTAGACCTGTTTCGTGCTACGTGACCCCCAACGACCCCGGCATGAGGTCTGCCCGCAGTTTGCGCCAAGACCCAACGACGCTCAATCTGCGCAACAGCACCGGTACCCCTCGAGGCACCCGAGGTTGCGTAATGCGATTGCATACTTTCGATTTCTTCGGAGCGCGGACCCTGGAACCGATACGGTACCCGCTGAGCAGTGCAAATAAGAAACTGATGTATTCCGAATGATAAATGACTTGGGGAGGCCCCATCCGCGGTACGCCAAAACCCATTCAGCTGCCTTCCTTTTCGTTGCCTCGCAGTAACCGCTTCTCGCTCCAGCAGAAAAATAGGATTCCACCTGGTTTGCCCCTCTCCTAGACCACGTTGCAACCGCCAGTACACCGATCACACATGAAAGGGAGATTTTTAATCGAAAAAGCGAACCCTTAGAAACCATGCTGTCCCTCGCTGGGGCACGGAGCGAGGCCATTTCGGTCTCCGATCGGATGATCGTAGCAAAAGGCGTGAAACTAAAATCACCGCATGATACTGGCCGGCCTGCGGTGGTAAGACCGCTCCAATCGTATTATGGAACCCAAGCCGAGCGAGGCCTTTACTTGTTGGCCTGCTGGTATCTAACCTCCTTTTGCTTCCTCCAAGAAGTCATGACTGCGGAGGTACTGGAGTTGGATTGTACACGTGTTGTCCTTCATGGCACTTGCTGCGCCGAGCAATTTGATTGTAGAATTAATGTGAAAGTTAAGATGGCCGATGACTAATGTCTGGAACACACTCCCAACATGCCTCACGAGTGTCAATCCGCTTCTTCCCACGCTCGGTACGATAATGGTTTTGTATACATCTCCATCCTCCACACATTATCAAAAACAAATAAACACATCCCTCTCGGGGACGTCCCCAAAAAGCATGCCCGGTTGCGAACTAGCACATTAGCCCGGTCAGCCGAGGTTAGGCACAAACTAAACTCTGAACTCACACACTCAGATTCAGCCAGCTGGCCCCCCCTACCCCCCGGAGGTCCCTACAAAGCGAGCTAGATAATTACGCCTCGCAACCAGCAACCGATTTCCAAACATCTCCAGCTGTCAATCAACCAGACCCACCAAACCAGACCCGCGACGGTTCACAAATGGCTCGACGAAGGATCAAGGCTCACGATGGTGGAGGTCTACCCCGGTCGGAGCAGAGGCGGCAGAAAGTTATTTAGTTCACAAAGCTGCTGGTAGGAAAGTCTGCAGCTTCACGACGCCACAACCACCTCAAGTTCCTGTTCAGTCTCCCTAGCGCGTGTGACTTCTTCCATTAGTTCGGTACGGGCTCTCGCGTCAAAGTCGCGAAAGAATCGCCGTCCCGCCGATAGCTAATGGTGACCAAGGCCACCCGAATGCGCCAAACGTAATCAATTATTCAGTTGCCTCACCAGCTTCGACGGAGAGATGTTGTTGCATTCGTTGCCAGCCCGCGATGGGGTTTCAATTTTTACATTCATGCTCCACGCTCCCAACCAGCGCGGTTCACCACATGTGCCACTACCATGCGTGCAGTCTTTTGTCGCAAACCCCGAATGCCTGACCCGAATGGTAGCGGGGGTAGTGCAGCATGAGCATGAATGTGATCGAAGTGAATTAATTCCAGGAAAGGGGTCGAACGGCACTGACGGCATTCAGTAGAGTCAAACGGAGTGCTTGGCCGAAGAATTCCGACGCGTGCAAGCTGGTGGCTTTATCAGTTCCAAGAAACGAATTCCACCGGGATGTTTCATCCGACTCGCTACATTCTGCACGCGCATTCCTGGGGAAGTGGAAACAGTACGTAAATTGATTACGGAGTAGACGCCATTGTCACTCGGCTATTATTCGCGCTAGCCTTTAATCACATTTATCGCGATTTAGCATACACCGCACATTACTGGAATTAACACATTCACTTTCAGGCTTCATCACATTTTCTTTTCCAAATGAAAATTGCCCAAGCTTTTCCGCCAGTGATCAGTGCGCTGCTCACCGTACGGCTCAATATCCGCACTGTGCCTCTGCGCCATATCAAATAACAAACAGTTGAGCTAATGTGTATAATTTACATGTAATTGTTTTCAAATACAGCCTGCAGATGCTACTCTTTGGACTCATTCGCGTCATGCCCGCTCCCCATGAACCCCCGCGTGCGTCTCGCAATCATTCAGAGCGATTTCAATTATTTCCCTCCTTTTATGTGATGCCAATAGATTGCGCTTTGTTCCAGTGCTGCCGTACCTTTGCCGACTTCCCCCGTTCCTGAGATGTCCAGCCAAGTCCTGACCATTAGCGAAATGGTTCCTACTTTACTTAATCATCGTGACCCTGAAGATAAAACACAATACTCTATGAGCACCAACGAAGCCGGGTGAAGGACGGGGAAGAAGTAGAAGAAACAAAAAAACGCAAAATTATCTCATCGCGCGCGCGGGAAATCTAGGAGCGAACTCTTACCCGCTCACTACACCTACCCGTGAGGGGACCGCTCCACGCCTCCTCGCTTCACTCGCTGGCCGCAATTCTGGAAGCCATGGCCCGGCCGGCCCAGTGGGGACTTAATTAAACCTATTTATTAATTTAGTCAAATTGGCTTCCACCGGCAGCCCGGAGACCGGATCATGAACGCGCACTTGTTTCTCGCTGGTTCGCTCCTCGGGCCCGGGGAGTTTACCCGTGACAAGTGAGTGACGAGCCGGGCCTGGGGCTGGAGCGGCTGGAGGCGAGATTAGCAGCAAATTATAGGTTTACCAAGTGGCCGCGATGTCCGCGACCACTCCTGGCGACTCGCGCCTCTCGTCCCAACTCACTTGCTCGCTCGCACCAAACGCACCAAACGCGGTGGGCTCTTTTGGGCATTGAATCGTGGGGACTGGCGGTTCCTCATTTGAATACGCCACGCCGCACGCGTACGCGAACACTCGCAGCCCGCCAAGCTCGCTCACTCTTTTGTTTGCTTATAATTAACTTGATTGAATCTCGTTCCGTCCCCGCCAAGGGGCCGAACCGGTTCGCTATTGGTGCTGCATGGGGGGGGGGGTATTGAGGCAGCCAGTTGCTTTCGTGGCTTTTGTGAGCTGAAAATTTGAATGTTTTTCGGGGCGCATTTGCAGTGCCTCCAGGGGAAGGGGGAAGAAAAAATCGCTTACTCACTTTTAGAAATCTGTCCGGCCTTCCCATATTCTGCATTTTTTTTTACTTACCTTACAGCCTAGAAATGCGAACAGAAACGCACAGTTTCACATACACGCCCTAGCATTCCATTGTCGAGGTTCTTCTTTGTTGTTGGGTGAAAAGAAAAGTATCCACATGCCGTGGCACGATCGCTTCCGCGTGCCCGCTGGGGAAGATTCACTTTTCATTGATCGTACACGGCGGTGCGGGACCAAGGCACGCCGACCTTATGGACATTCGGATGATGCTTATCGAATCGGACTCTCCGGAGCGGGCTAATTGAATTCGTGACGACACCTACCGAGGCGCAGGAATTGTGTGAGAAAATTGAATCGAATCGCTACAAACGGCCACGGCATTCCGGCACCATCGAGCGTGTGATCGAGCGTCCGGGCCAGGTGAGTGTGCAAATATTTATCCCAAAAGACAAACAGGGGTTTAGGCGTTGAAGAAGGAAGTGGAAGAAGTTGACGTTTCTTGTGACACAAATAGTTCTCTGAAGGTAGCGAACTAAAAAGCTCAAGAATTGAAGAACTGCAGCAAGTTAGAACCAAACATCCTATAGAGTTGTTATAGTTGATTCCAAACCAGAGTTACTTTTCTGAAGAAGTCTTGTCATTTTGAACTTTTTGGAATGTAGAACATGATGTGTTAGGTGTTTTGGTTAGTTCCGAAAGTTCTCTAGACTTCTTCAAAAAGATATAATGTATCTGGTCTTAAAGTCATCATTTCCAGAAACCGTTGCATTATGCCTTTCATAAACCTAGAAAATCTTCAATTAAAGCCACATTTACTGACGCACCTTGTCCTTCCCGAAACGTACTACCCTGAAACTGCACCCACCAAACAGCGTGCGTTCGAGAATCCTTGCAATCGGCCACAAATTAATGATCTCTTGCGCGCATAACTCAATTTACTTGCCTGAGTAACCATTACAATAGCCCTGAACTACCACTTTCGGGTACATTAATCAATCCGACACCCGGCCACCCAACTACTTGCGGCATCAAAACGCGCTGCCGATCAAAGCGGTTACGCCAACTCCTTCCAGCAGTCAAATTTCACGCATAATAAACGACGCCATTGAGCGGGTGCCGGCGGCGTGTCCTTCGTCCAAACTCTGTCCCGGCACTGCTGCGAGTGGAAAGGAAATTCTCCACGCCCGGAATCTGACCCAGCATGACTAATTTCCAGCGCCAGGACCACATGCCTGTGGCTTCCGAGGACATTTTTTCTCATTCATGCGCTACGTCGACATCCCCTCTCGTGCACTGCTAAATAGTGCAGCGAAGGTGGAGGGTTTCGCTCGATGGAATTCCTAAATTTACCCCCTGCAAGGATGCGATGCCAGCTTCCCCACCAGGGACGTCCATCGTCCGGTATGCTTCCCTCGGCGACCGACCGAGAGGTCGCGCTTTGTGGTAAATAATTTTTATTAATTACCGGATTGCAAGACAACCCAACTGCTGGGACGGGACGGGATGGCACCAAAAACAGGCCAATAAAAATCCCGTAGTGCTTGCGGCCCAATAATTGATGGCCAATTAGAGAACGTTTGCACGCTCGGGCCATCCTGTGTCGTCGCTGTTTTATTCGCTAGTTTTATTTCGCTACGGCGCGTTGCTCCGTGATCAAAATTTACGAACTTTATTAGTTGTGGAGTTTCCTGGAGAACGTTTCCATTGTATCACCAACAAGCGCTGCTGGCGTAACATTATGTGAAGCATCGAAGCATAAGCGACAATGCTTTGTTACACCAACGCTTCTTGCGGAATGCATCATCGATATGATCGTTGACACGTACGATTCCGGTTAAAAATTTACACTCACAGTACCTTCCGGGACGCTGGTTCAACGTCTTCCCAAGCGGGCAGTACATGGTGGATTGGCGAGAAAGCTCCAAGCTGATAGGATCGTCTGCTGGCCGGTGATGGAAGGCTACGTGACTTAAAGCCATCGAACGGCGTGATGGCGTGATTGGGTCCGGGATTGTATCGATTGAAGGGTGATAGGTTCGGTTCGCTCATTTCGCTTGTAATCCATCATAAAAGCAGTCACAACATCTTTTGATTTTGTTTGCAGGAATCATGTTTTAATCGAGGGTTTTGTACAATCGAATCTGCAAACTCCTTCCATTTTAATTTATGCCTTCTTGTATATACTTATCGATATAGGACTTTCAACCAAATTTGCAAGACAATTTAAATAATATCACTTTCATGAAAAAAAAACTATTAAATAATCTTTAGTCATTCATCTCTTTGGAAACATACTTCCAATTATGTTGAGCTAACCGATCACGTCATCTACGTTCCTTCCACCTAGAAAAGCAACTTCAAAGCATTGCTTCCATACCATGAAAACGGCATCTCTAGGGATGTACGGAATCCTGCCTCATTGTTTATGTCCAACGCATTCCAAACCACTTGGCACGCGGGATGAATGCATCACTCAAACCGACCGCTATGAACAGTCACAAAACGATCTAATCGACGAGAAATTCGCCAAGACCTTGGAAGGGAAGCTCGCTCGCACCATCTGTGCACCAAAAGCCAATCCTGTCCGACCCTTGTGCGTCTCATCAATATCCGAGTCCTCTCGCCCTCCGGTGCGAATGGACAGCGTCCAACGTCTCCCAGCGACGGTGTAACCGCTTATTACACCCCTCGCGCGAACTGCTACCGGTTGCATCAAAAGCCGCCCGTACGCTTTTACCACATTAATGCACTGATGCATCACCTGTCAGCCGAATGCCGCTGAATGCATGTCGGAGTGTGCATACCGCTCGCGAATGACGCTCCGCGGTGTCCCCGGTGGTTTTGAGGGGGGAGGGGGGGAGTGTATGTTGCGCAGATGGGTAGATTACTGTCATCTATCATCATCGGCTGCCTGTATCGATGGGACGTACCATTGCGGCCGCACATATGGCCGGCGTGTTGATGAGTGGAGGGACGGACAAACGGACAAACTTCTCAAGCAATGATCACGTGGAATTCCTTGTACGAATTTTTGAGCCAATAATTTGTTTATTTGTCAACTTGTTCTAGAAGGTATGTGAATTACAGGGTTTTTCATCTTATCTCTTAGAGCTACAATTCTTTTTTGAACTCTTTTGGACTTCGACGTATTTAATCAAAACTAAAATCCAACGAAAGAAAAATCCACAAAAATCCTAAAAACCTAAATTATTATTCATTATGCTTTTGAATTCCGTCCAAAGTTTTTATTTCCTTCCTTTGCACCTGAAGTATACAAACGCATCCTTTGCAAACTCCCTTCACTTTGCACAGCAGCACACGCGCGTCCATTCTACCGTTGTGCAAGCTGCACGAAGCCAAACAGTGAGACGATCTTGAAAATCTTATAAATTATATCCCCGTCCCTTTGGCAGCGATCACGAGATGTGTTTCTTCATCGTTCGAGCCGATCGTGACGCTCGTTGCTGACTGGCTGGCCCGTTCGCATATGGCACAAAAATTCAGCAATCGGGACCAAATGTGTGAACCACGACACGGTACCGAACCATACGCAAACCAATGCTAGCATTGGATCCGTGCTTGTACCACCAGCATCGCTTTGTTCGAGATCGCGCTTGTTTGCTCACGACGCTGACACTAAGTATCTAAAGGGGACGACGCTTGGCGCTCGATCCGACCGGCGGATCTTAATCCATCGATCGAGCGAGAGATTATTTACCCACATGTTGGCTCGCTGCGCGGGTGAATCATGAAAGAATCATGCGCGTCCCAAAAAAAATAGTGCCCAAGAAATCGGCGTAACGCAAAAAAACACACTGAACCGCCCCACTTCCAAACGCATCTTTCGAAATTAGTGCTTGCAAACGGCTGAAAAAACCCTTCCTTCCCCACCGCAAGGAACAAACGAGGAGCATCTTGTGAAAGATAAATAAAACTTAAGATGAGATAAATCATTTGGCATTGTGCCCGAGCGTTTGAAGCGCACAAGAAAGACTATCGTAAAAATCACTCGGGATTACCGCGCCGCGTCCCTGTCCGGGGCCGAAAAGAATGCTGAAGGGTTTCACGAATATCGGCGAGTAAATAAAACTTTTTATTACCATCCGTTCCTCTCACTGCATCCCACACACACACACACACACACTTCGTTTCGATCGGGATGCAGCGTGCTGATAGTTTTCGGTTGACCCCACTCCGTGCGGTGAGGTTATCTTAGGACGGTTTGGAGGTAATTTTTCACAATTACTCAACGCAGCACGACAATGCCCGTTAGATAAATGGAATGCTGCCACGGGCACATCCGAGGTGGAGATTCTTCATTGGGCGCAATTTTTTATCATTTTTATCATCACCCGGGCTTAGCCGGACTTGATGGATTATGAAACTTGGTGCCCTATCTATTCATCTTCATTTCCCAATCACACTTTACACGATTCGAATGCGTTGGATGGCGGGTCTTTGGGATCAGTTAATGCGTTGACTTTTGTTTCCATTTCACTTACATCGAATAGACTTTGAGCTGTCTGTCACTTTTTTCATCAAAAACTTTTCCTTTAGTTTTGATCATAGATGAAGTAAACTTTTCCAGAGAAAATAAGGCCTGACAATTTTCTTTACTGAAAACAAATAAGACAGATGACAGGAACAAGATCACCATCTACTATTGCAATTTCACTTCAGCATGTGTTTTTGTTCTGATAAACTCAGCTAAATCTGCCTTTAAAGAAATTCCAAAACTACTCATCTATTAAATTCCCTCAAACTAATGCTACTCATCACAACCACTGACGACTAATTTGGACATTAACAAGCCTTTTTTCAGTCTTTTATCCGACTTTGTGCCTCACCAATATGTTGAGCGCTATTTAAATTAAGTATTATAAATATTAATCATTTTTAATCTACCTCATTTAAGCAATAGAAAGCAGCAGCCATTATTTTCCAAAAAAAAGCCGTGCATTTTACTCATCGTAAGCGCACGATTAGTTCGAACATTTACAACTCTCGTCCATTAATCATACGATGTGCCGTTTCCAAACGACGCCAAAAATTAAAAACAAGCCCATTCAAACGAATCAAAAGAAATGGGAACAAATAACATAACTGCCTTACCGCCCGCCCCTGCCCTTTCAAGCCATTAGTCTTTGCCAACCGGGAAGTTTGTAATCGTGCCGGATACGATAAAGCTCGCACCTTCCAAGACCCTTCCGTGCCTAACGAACTATCATTTGCTTCCTCACTGGATCGCGGTACAAATCACCAGTGAGCTATGGGGCAGCTCCATTTTAGGCAAGGCCGAAAATGAGTGACCATAGAGTTTCGAGTTAGTTTGATAGCGGGCAGCGATCTTGTTCATTCGGGCAACTCCACCCTGTTCGATTTGTCACGTTAAGTCGAATGTTCACCCACTTCCGAAAGGGCACCGCGAGATAGAAGGTGCACCAGGGAATTTCTGGCACACACAATGTTCCAATCTTCAATATTTTACGGTGGTGAATCTAGGCAAGCGCCTACCCACTGCTTCGGGGCGTTCGGAGCGCGGGCTTTTCGGGCACGATCAACAGCTCATTAGCATCCGGTGCGTGATGAAGGAGGCCTGCTGCAGCTGAGATCGATGCAGTCGCGAAGCCGTAACCCATTTCCTTCAGCCCAAACTGCCGATGGCAAACTCTCACGCTCACGGCAAGCGGTGAGCAAGGTGCCACGTTTGCGAATGAGAAATGAACCATCGGCAGACGGCCACGATTAAACGCCAACATCTCACTATAAATCATTTCCATTTAAAATGCATCCCTTTCTCTCCCTTTTTCGTGACATCTTCCGAGTGGCGGGCCGCGGTGACCGCGATGGGTAAGCATGATTTGCGGTAGCCGATAGGCCAGGCCAGGCAGAGGCTGAAAAGATGTTCAGTGTGGTGGCCACTCCTCGCCCTCGTCGTAACGGGGCAGTGAGAAGATCAAACGAAACCAAACACACAAGGGACGAAAGCGGGAAATCTCTCCACTCACTTCATCATACCCAAACAACAACAGTGACGGTCAAAGTCAAGCAGTGACAAAGTGAAAAGAACGGGTTAGATGAAATTAATCTAAGCGGCTTCTTGCCGGAGGTAGCGGGACGGTGAAAGCGATGGGCCCGACGGCTAGAGGGACGCCGGGAGTCCCCCAAAACAACTTCTTCGTTTGAATTCGAAAAAAACGACCACGGCGGCGGCAACTCAACAACAATACCAACATTCAGCATGGCGCAGCAAAAGTAACAGAGAAAAAACGCACCTTCTCTTGCGGGGAAGATGACGGCCGAAAGGCGCGATAATACGGGAAAAGGGAAACAAAACACACACTAATACCGTTTTAGCTAAGACGCGGTGGATAAGCGAAACAAAACAAAAAAAAAAACGCCAAGATAAATAACTCATTTATAATTTGCTTTCTGTGCGAGTGAAGAGGAGTTGTGTGAATGGTTTTTGCTGCTACAAGACTCCCCTTTAGCCCTTTATTTCTCAAATCATCAAAAGACGGAGCATAAAAATCTCAACCAGAACACGCTCTTTGTAGCACATTTTGCTCGGGTTGAAAAATTGCCCAGTGCGGTAGAACGGGCGACATTGTATCATGCAACACATTTCGGTTACGGTGCGGTTGTGATGGCTTCAACCCGCTCCCAGAACCATCTAGTTGCCAAACTCGGGATGAGACATTGGACGTATGCTCCGTCATTTGTCATACAAGCAACCGAAAGGTGATCACCCTTGAAAGGAGGCTGGTAGTGATGTTTCACATTATGCAGTGATTTTATCATAATTAAACTAATTCTACGCTCTCGTCTCTCGTGTGAACAATGGGACAGTTTCGTGGGAATGTGGGACTGGCATCTGGTATTGTTTGAATGGGACAAAAACTGGGCCATACTTTAAACCATATAAGCTTATAATGTATATGAAAAAACTCTCCCGATAAGTAGGAAAACCTAACAAGAAATCCATTAACGACATCTTTGACTTCAGGAGACCAGAAAACAATCACAATCCGCTTGGACTCATTCCTGTGCAGCGAAAGCACAAATTAAGCTCCAAAGCACCGTCTTCCAGCACAACAACGCAGACAACAACCGGCTCAATTGTTGTCGAAACGATTAAAGATCTTGCAAAAAAAAAAACAAAAATCTGGAACTGATCTTTTCCGATTCCGATTTCGATTCCCGAAACCCACCCTTCCTCCTGGAAGCACAACGGCGACACCGCCAGAGTTCACCTACGAGCTTGACCTTCCTTGCATCTTGAATTCCTTCCCTTCCTGACGTTCGTCCACGTCCGCCGGTTGGTCCTGCACGACGCAGAGAAGAGAAAGAAAAAAAAACGATGAAAGCGGAAAGTTAATTACGTGCCCTGTTCCGTTCCGCGCAGTACAAACAAAAGGCAGCCAGGCCAGGGATTGCGATCAAGATTCGCCCGACCGATGGCAGGCGCTCCCAATGAACTGAATGACAACGGCCAACCTTCGCGACTATGGCCTGAGAGAGAGAGAGAGAGATGACGGACCGGACTTTGACTTTGGCTCAGGCGGCCGACCGATTCGCGCACGACTTTGGAGTCCCCCACGCGGGGCAAACGTTTATTTTGGCCTACCGTCGCCGTCCACCCTCCACACTCCCGAAAAGCCGAAGGTCAAAGCGAAAGCGGAAAATGATCGAAAGGATCGCTGCTCCGCCGGGAATATATGGACGGGCGCGATGGCGCGATGTGATCGGAATCGGAAGGTACATGAGTTTGAAATTACGAAAAGCCAAATTAGATGATCATGGCGTTTTATTTTTTTTTTCTTTCATCTCTTCTTTCCCGGTTCCCTCGGTTTCTTTCCTATCGTGGCTAAATTTTAACGTTTCCGTGCAATCGTCCGCAAGCGATCTTGCCGGTAACTTCCTACCGTGTTTATGTGTTCGGTCTGCTACGCCTGTGACGCAAAACGCAGGACGAACGGCGTTTTGATGTGTTTCTTTTTCCCCCACCCTTTGCATCCCGCGCGCACCGAGCGCATCCACCACGAGTTGAAAGTTGAGCACATAAATTTCACGACACAAACGTGACCGTGTTCGGTGTGTCAGAGACGAATTTGGTAGTCTTGGCCGCGTGCAAAGGCGGCATCGTGCGCGGTTTTTTTTGTGTATGTCTTTCGCCTGCCGGATGCATACGTCACACGAAGGTTGGCGCCAGCGGGGAAGGAAGAGCGGAGAAGGGAGCTCAAACGCAGCCACAATCCAGAAACCACCGGTGGAGTGAACTACGGTAACCACTTGTTGGGAATTGCTTTTCCAAAAGCTTGCGAGCCGGAGAAGCGAGTTGCGTTTGAATGAGGCTCGAGGCGTGTTTTGGTGTTGCCACGCACTTAAAGCGAAACAAGATACAATAATATTTATTCGTATTTTTTATGAGTCTCTTTATCATTCCGTCTCTGTGTGAACGTTGAAGAAATTTCGAAAAAATATGGAATGAAAAAAGACTATCACTTTAATGTCTGTTATCTCTTGTTGGTAACTTTACGCTTTTATTCAATCTTATCGAACCTCTCAGAGAGCGCTTCAATAGTGTCGTTTTTACGTGTGCAGCCTTGTATGCATTATGGCAATAGTTCGATTCTGGTCTACGTCGGACTTTCGCAGAAACTAGAAGCATCTAAAAGATACTCACATATTTGAGTTCACAGTTTGCATGTGAAATGAAAATCGTAATATTATACATATGCACCAATATCATCTCATGAGACTCATTTCTTACCGGATTTCTTCATCACTCGTTTGCTTTCCTCGCTCGATTGTTAGGTGCACCAATTTCCTTCCTTTTTTTGTGAAAAAAACACTTTAAAAGCATATAAAATCCCACACTTACAAGCCATTATTTCCAGACCTTCATCCCCAATGCCCCCGAAGGATAAATTTGCATTCATGGCGGATCATCCCTCAACCGATTAACATTGATTCACAAATCGTTCATTCAGCTTCGTGCCTCGATCGTTATCCCATGATTAATGTTCGCTTTCCCCATACAAGAGAACGGCAAATGCATGCAAACTGCGTTTCCAAAGCTTCCTTTTTTCAAACCTCTTTCTCCCGCCCAGACACTGCCACCTTTTTCTTATCAAAATAATCAAAATGATTAATCTCCTCCCGGTGGGCCGATCCCACCTGAACGCACAATGTTGCGATCGATAATTTATGAAACTACAGAAATTATTGCTCACCTCGTGAGCTTGCGAAGAAACGCGGACACCCCACCAGCTTGCATAATGCCTCATAAACACCATCCCGCCCGATTCCACCCGGGCGTAATTGCACACTCTCGGCCGCCCCGTGTCGCACTAATAGCGGTCCCACTGCCGCAGACCAAAACCGCCAGGGTTGAGCACGGTGCAGGGCAGCAAAAAATGACAAACATTAAATAATCCACAAATCGCCAATTAACGGCGACAAGATTAAAGAGAGCGCTCTCGGTGGAATTCAAACAAATGCCTCACTTTACGCGAAAGGCTCCGCAGACCCAGACAACGCGGAGTGGGACAGCCCGATGGCTCCTAGTTCTTGATCGAGCCACCAGTGTGTTCCTGGTCGAGCCCTCGAATTATGAGCACTTAATTTGTTTTGAATTTGCTTTCGATATTTATTCGCACATTCATTAAACCGGGCCGGCTCAAGGCCAACCCTGTGCCGGCCCCATGCGCCGGCGGATTACGCGCGCCCAAGCCCGGTGGGAAGGTGGCAGCCACCTTGAAGAAGTGCTGCTTTCCCGCATTTTTTTTTCTTCTTCACTTGCGTTCCAAGACTTTTGCTTCCCTGGAGCCACCGCCGCGTTGTTCTCTTATTGAGACGTAAATGTTTATTATTAAACATCTATCAGTCTGAGGGGCAGGCAGTGGCACGGTGTACTCGCCGTACCCCGGTAGCCGAAATAACGCTGACGAACCCAACAATCGTACCCGCCTAGCCTCGGGTGTCGGTGGAAGAAAAATGGCCACAGACACAGCGAGAGAAAGATAGCGAGCGAGAGTTGAACGGGCCCTCCCCGTAAGGTAGCCGCTGGTCAGCAAACGGAGTGGTCACCGCTCTCGGATGCCTACGAGCCTCGACGTAGCATCGCTTCAACGCTTCCTAATTGTACGCCTTCTACTGCGCGGTGGAAGCCGTACCCTGGACAAACGCCTCGCAACGAAGGCAGATGATCCGGCCGTTTCCAATTTTCTTACGGGGTTCTCATTTTGGAAATTGGATTCCGAGGAGCAGCGCCCTTGTTTTAAAAGCGGTTTGGGAAACAAACATTAACATCTAACTGTTGGAGATGTCCGGCGAGTCAGAACCGGAGGAGCTGTGCTAGAAACAAACGAGAAACAATCACAAAATGATTGATTTAGGTTATCATTAGGGGCGGATGCGTCCATTATTTGAGGCGCATTTGATTGCGGCGAAGGAAGATGAGCTTGCATGTTGGAAACGGTGTGATTCTTTATTGGACCCACTGCAATCATTAGGCAGACTAGCGATGTTTGGAGATGCATTTCAAGACCTTTCTTAGACAGAGCTGTGAGACTAAAGCTGCTCATTGCTTCAAGGCATTGCTTTCCTTCGTGTCCAATACATTTTAGATCGGTTTTCAGGCTATAGACGAATTAATTTAATCTTGGAGTTTGAAGAATTACTTATTCATTTTTCCTTACCACTTCATAACGCCACCGCTTCTCAATGGATTACCTTTTTCAGAGAGAACTCCATCAACATTCATCAACAATCTGACTTCAACGCCATCACCCGGTACCCTTGTACCGTACAGCGTCTTACCAATCGATTAGAAAGGATCACCACCGCCATTCCGCTACCATATTTGGCCGTTTACTGCCCATAATGCCGTTTGATTTAATGACCTTTTGCTAGCGCTGGGCAAAAGGGTGATAACAGCTGGAATTAGCGCGTCGTTCAAATGTCAATGAGGCACACACTTTGGCGGGTGTTAAATTTATCCACACACGCAGTGAAATATGTTGTTTCGAAACTTTCATCAATCGTTTCTTTTTCGCCTCCCCGCCGTTGCCCTCCATTTCCATTAATCCTATTACAACACCAACATCATCCCAAAATGTTAAACCCTGCGTTTTTGGACCTTGGTTCGGGCTCGCACGCAGTGGGAGTAAAGTAATGACTTAATCCACTTGAACTGCGTGTTGAAATGTGCGTTCTTCCGCCACGTTTGCCGTCAGCTTTTGCTTCAGTGACACGGACACGCGGCCGGGCAACGCACATGCAATGCAATTATGGACGTGGCGCCCCGTCTGCTGGAATCGTAAATATCATTTCACAAAACTGTGGACCTCTCATTTGATTCCGTCCCCTGTTCCTACGCAAAAAACGCTGGTCCTCTCTACCTCCCCAAACGCTGCTGTGTCTGTAAATTATAGCTCCTGCCCCTTTTGGAACCCCCCCCCCCCCCCCGTCGACGGGATCGAATTTAAGAAACTGTCGAAATGCAAATCGAGAAACGATTTCGAGGTCCTTTCAATCTTCAACAGCAGCCTGACGCTGGCTACCGAATGCGGTGAGGGTGATGATGTGCTGTTGGTCATAATAAAAAAAAACATCATATAATACATTTTACCCATTTCGGGACGAGCAGCCTCCAATCAAGGTGGGACGTCTCGGCAAAGCGGGGGCCACCAGCAGCAGTAGCAAGACACCCAGAAAAAAAGGAAATATTTATATCTCCACCAACGACTTCGCCAACCAAACATCAAACATCCACAAACAGAGCACCTTAAAGCCCATCTTTGGACTTCTTCTTTGCCCTCGTCCAGCAGCCACAATTCAATTGTGGCGTATAATTTATGCTCCATCAAATAAACACCGGCAAACAACGTACCCTCAGCTCCAAAACTAGAATGGCATCTGTCCATACCGACCGAAAAAAAACATCCCCTCCTTCGTGGCGGCTTAATGGGACGACGAGTGTGAGGACCTCTCGAGCAGCCTGACCTCAAATCGACAAATCCGGCCCGCTCACGTTCCGAGCCTTCTGCAAACTCTGTGCAAGCTCCCGTCACCCCAACCACCAACTAGCTGCCAGACCCATTATCATAGCGCTCCAAACGAGCCTGGCCGCGGCAGAAAGGTTTTGAGGGTGCGAGTAATGACTACAATAAAACACATCCTCCAAAGTAGTTAGCTGCAAGGGAGCGCGAATCGAAACATCACCGGCACAAATGAGACCCGGGGCGTGCGAGAACCTTGCGCGATTGGTAAATCATAGGGTCTCAAACTAGTTATCGACCTCGTTAGTCGTGCCGTCGTGCTCTGCCGCACAACCTCCGTCGCTTCAAAACACGGTTCCAGCTCCAAGGCTCCGAGAGGGAGTGTGGAATTACCGAAAAAAAACACACACACACATTAACAGAATACTTTCCATACCGGGAAGCGTAGGCGCAATGACGAAGAAGTATATCCTCCTCCACCACACTCCATCAGGGCAGGATTTGTCATATCCGATCGACACGCCATAGGTTCCAGGAGATCATCCCCTTAAAAGTGATCCGTCATCATTTCCTTTCGAAGATCGCTCGCGCGCGCGCCCCAGCAAACACACAGCACTTCAGACGACTTGGGTCATTTTCTCCAGACCCACGCCAGGCCTACGTCCTGCACACTTTACGCGCCGAGTACTTGTGGCTTAAGAGGAAAACATTTGTCATAGACCCATAGAGCCGACCAGCTGATTGAGGGTGCTTTAATCCGATACACCGCAAATGGGCAAAGTTGTGCGACAAGTGGATCTTTATGGCTCTCTCAATGGGGACACATGCACGTATACTACTCCGATAGGACAAGGGCGATAGGTCGTTGTCCCTTCTTAACCTCGCGGAGGATATCTTGCTGCTAGAATCTCACCAACGCAATGAAGCGATCACATAAAACAGGAATGGTTTTCCAACGCATCGTTTATGCTGATAAATTGAGACTTAAATGTCATTATTAATTTCATTTTTTTCTCGTATCATCCAAACCTAACTGCTAAAGTCAATCAGCCCCGATGTGTACTTAATCAGCGGTTAATTTTCCTCCCACTAAATGATACTAGCTAACCTCCTTCTGCCATGTTGTTGTACCCCAGCAACCCCGGCACCCCATCACAAAATCAATTAAAGTAAATATTGTGATGATCTTTCCGATCGCATTCCGCATCCCCACGGCCCGTTCTCGGGAGGTGAGGTGATACAACAAACAAAAAAATCTAACCCACAACGCTGCCCTTTGCGTTCCAGTGCCGCGGAAAAATATGCTAAATCATAATGATTTATCAAGCGAGGGGGAAAAAATCATCATCTCGCTCTCCGTGGCCATTGCCACACGAGGGCATCAAGTGGGGGATAGAAAGCTCGGGCATCTTTACACCGGGAAGGCGGCATGTTGTCATTCCTATCATGGCTTCATGGCTCGTCCGTTATACACACACACACATACAAGCGTATAAATCCCTCGCCACCTCCGACCTTTCCCGGCAAACCCTGGAAGCCCTTCAATTCATATTCAGCCGCCACTCACGAACAGGGGCGTTAAAGTGGTTTTTATTAAATTGTACTCTCGAGCAATAAAAAGCGCAGGCTCACTCGGCCTCGTGATCCGCCAAACATCAACAGGCAACGAAAATAAAAAGGAAACACTAGAAAACCACACCGTGCAAGTACCCCCCACCCGTACGCGTACGCGAGGAAGCATCGCCGTACGCAAACGATACGGCGCGCAAAGGCGGCGAGGCATTCCAGCGCCTGGGAAGGCAAGAATTTAATAACCCGCATTTCGATATCATTTGCTGCGGCGCGCACCGCTCGACAGCGGTGTCGCCGGGAGCGCGAAGGCTGACCACTGTCCAACGCTACCCGTCCCGTCAACGGGCACCGACCCGCCGTACATTCATGTTTCATTTTACGATACGTTATGAGCATGACAGCCGGTCGGTTTTTTTGCGCTCCATCTTGCAGAGTCTAAGGCAGAGGAGGATAAACAGTTTGCAGAAGCGAAATTGCATCACTTGACGGGGCAGTTCGCGTAACGCGAAATCGGCAGTAGAACCAGCGTGGAGCTGAACACTATCGTAAACTTTTAATCCTTGTCTCGGGTGACGATCGGGTAGCCTCCCCGATCGTTACAGTTATGTGGGGTCGGGATGCCCTTTTGTATGGCCACAAATGGCGAGGGAGAGGGTGCCTGTCTGGTATAGGGGCTTTTCGATTGATTTCATCCGTTTCTTTTTATGGCAATGAGGTTCTTCTTAATTGACACCACAAACGTCGCTGTAGATCACCTGGGCTGTAGGGCTACCTGGGCTGAGTCGGTTGGATTGGCATGTCTTCTTGGAAGATCTTACAAGAACTCAGCTGTTTAGATATTTAACCCAAGATTCTTCGGTTAACAACCCCGTACATCGATCTCAACGACTGTGACTTCAGTACTTAGAATTAGGAGGATAGAGGCTTTATTATGCTGTGGAGATACACTCGGAAACTTAAGACAGGTTCCTAGCACTGAAACACAATAGTTTTCTACTTTACAAACTAATGCTACATTGAAAACTGAGATTCAAAAATGGATAGTGACTCTGGATCTAAGACCTGACGTCTACTACATCTTGTACTTTTTCAAACATCTTTTAAGTCAACAATCAACAGTTCTGGATCCCTTTATGCGAGCATATGCATTGTCTAAATTGTAGTTCTGCACACGTAATATTTCTTGATAATAATTCATGCATTTTAATCAAAATTAGAAATACTTGTCTCCTAAGAAGGTCTTAATTCCAATGGACTTGACAGACCTAGAAAAAAATCGCCTTAAAGCTCTGGATTGAGTTTAGTTCCATCTTCTGTCTGAAGCATTCTCTTCCAACCATTCACACACTCTTCAACTTAATCAACTTCCATCGTTGCAAATAGAACGGTTTCCATCCCGTTCCGTTTCATTTCACTGCAAACATTGTTAAAACACACACTCTCAAAATATATGTGCATTTGTAAGGAAAGCAACATGGTTCGAGAGGTGTTCCCCCAGCTTGCGTTTCTTTCTGTTTTTATTATAAAAGCTACGACGCATGAAAAAAAACTGCTCGTAAGTAACACTTGAGCGATTCCGGAGCTGTGCAAACAGCACCAAGCGGAGGTTAATTTCGCACATATAACACAGGTTTTGCTCTTCATCTTCCTCGAGCGTGAAGGAGAGCGTCAACGATCGAGAGAACAAAGGTCTTGATAATCAGGAAATTCCTTCCCAGCCCAGCCCAACCGCTGGTACGCGCTGGGGGTGACTTTCCAGCTCCAACGAACGAACGAAGGAACACTTCAGGAACGCAACTGGGCGAGCCTCTTAGCGAGTGCGGTTCCACAAGATTGAGAATGAAAATTCACTCATATGATACCGTGAAGGAAAAGAACGGGGGAAAGGCAGCAGCAGAAAACCCTTCTGCACGTCGAAATATGAAACCCGAGTGCCTCCGGGTGCAGTAAAAATATTAGACTTTCAGCGGGGCAAACACCCTCCAAGATTTCTGCCGGTGCCGTTGCCTTCGCCGTGAGGCCTTAGTCCAGGAATGTAAATAAAACGGCCCGATCCCGCTATATTGCATGAAGCAGTGATATTCGAACAATTTAATTTGTTCACCAACAACTCCACGCGGCTCGGGACGTATGTGTGTGCCCCAAGGAAGTGTGTGTGTCGGTGTACAGAAATTGAAATATATGATCGTAGACACAAACTATACCGAAAAACAAAAAGAAAATCATGACTAAAACCTCGATAGCGCCGGCAAAGCAACATAACGTCCGCCGAGACATTCTAGAGCCACATATGCTGCTCGACCGAACTGCAACAGGGTGTCCCGAGCGTGATACACCAGCGACCCCACGTCTGGCAGCATACCGCAGACAGCAGTCACGAGAAACCGAGAGCAAGCAAAAACACTCCGCAACGAAGTTTGTTGGCCCCAAACGATGAATCGTACAATGGGTTTATTAAGATGCACTCGTCTACACACTGCTTGCGGCAGCCCTGCTTAGTATTCACGCCATCGATGCGGTTTATACGGTACCGGGGTGCAGATTCCCGCTCCCCTGCTTCACATAAATGACCGATGATGATGGGTCAATGCTAATACCCAGGCGAATGCGAAACGGGGTACAACTTTGTGTTGCGGGTGCCGTTTTCTTTCCTGTCTGGGTGGACGGTGCGCATACGACCGGAGCTGACCTGGAAGTGCATCCGAAACGAAATAGATCCACATCGGTGGTACAGATGCAAAAGGGGACTTATCAAACATAAACGGATTTAAAAGAGCATGAATGGTGTCATGGGGAGAGATCACTTTAATAGTGAGAAGTGCTACAGATAAGTGCTAGGGATGCATGCTATAGAAGTGAGAATTGATAAGCTTTTACGCACCAAGAAAAAATTCTTAAACAATAAAATTTACAAACATTTTTTAATATTTCCTGTGTGTGGTTTGAGTGGTTTCTTTAACACAACACAATTAAGAAACCAATGGAGACACCAAATGGCAAATCTCATCCATCTCAACTTACCCCTTTTCAGCATGCATCAAAAATTCAATATAGAAATTCTCACCTACCATTTCTTGGAGGGGAGAGGCATTTTCACTTCACTTGATTGCATTACATGCGCTCATGTCAGACAAAACCATTTTTATGTTATTTAGCACCCAACACATTACACACTCATACCATATAACTGACCAAGCCATTTTCTCCGACCCGCAGAGTGTAAGAGTGTGGAGTACGGAAACCCAAGACGACTTCAAAGCAGCTTCTCCAGACACCAATGACGGCGTGCAGGCGAGGCAGTGAGTGAAAGCGAAAACACAGACTATGCTGATGAGTATTTTTTAATTTAGCATATTTCCTCGCCCATAAAGCCGGGTTATCGTATGTCCAAATGGTATCGCTCCGCTCCAAGTACAAGACACTGTTCTTCGGCAGGAGAAAGCAAAAATTCCTAACACGATCTGAAGGAACCAATCAAGCCGGCGAGAAAGTAATCAAGTTCCACGAAAGTATGCGTGTGCGTATGCGCCTGGTGTCCTATTGCCCTTGTCCCGATAAAGATAACACTCACCAATGTATCCGATCAAATTCCTTTTGCTTCCCTCTGCCAACTCTACTAGCTCTTACCGGAAAACTCGCAGGACCTCTTTCGTCAATAAGCGGTAGTTGCCTAGTTTGTAACCGCCGGCACACCAAATCCTTCTGCAACTTAAGTGGATCAAAATGAAATTAAACTTTACAACACTCTCTCTCCCTCTCCCATCTGGCTAGAGGAGACAAATTCCTTTTTTTCATTTCGCACATCGGCGTGCCGGCCAAATCCGTCGCTGGTGTCATCTTGTATTTTTGGGGTTTGTTTTTGTGCCACACTCCTCCACGTGTGCACCGAACGGTGTCCCTATCGGCGTGCGGGCGACGTGCAAGACACCAATTTGGAAAGTGTTATACACTTGTTTCGGGTTCGCTAGGACGGCGGAGGTGGTGGCGCCTTCATCGCCTGCTCGTTGAAATAAGACACTTATCAGATCATCGAAATGTAGCAACAATTTCCACTTCTCACATCAAACGAGGGACGTTCCTCTGCATAGGGGCGTGAAGCAGCACCAACAGGCCCGTCCGCTCTACTAATACCATCATCGCCACCATGTGTGCACGGGGCAAATCGAAAAAGGATCACACTGGAACGACTGGAACCCAGTGCAAAACCGCTTTCACTACCTCCAACACCGCCCTTATGCGGCCCTCATGCAAGCGCAGGGTGGATGAAAAGTTTGTTTGGATATCTTTGATCTTTTAATTTCAAAACAAATTCCTTACGGCAAGGGAGGGGAAACCGATGCAGGGAGACCGATAGCATCGGCAAAGGGCTTCGTCACAGTTCGAAACTATGGAGCGGTTGGCAGAACCACTCCGGTATATTCCCTCCGGTATTGATAAAACTCCAGCCCGGCCCGGTTCTCGGGGCCATCGGCGTTGCCAGGATCAGTTTTCGCTCCTCGACGGTCTCGCCGCCGAAACTCGAGGCACCGATTTCGGGCATGATAAAGCACTTTCCAAGCGGGCGGACGTACGTTTCCCAGGACGGTGTACGGCTTTCGGGTTTCAGCTCAGCAGCAGCAACAGTTTGTGACGGGTTCTTTCTTCCGGCCTCCGGGACATGGATTCCCCCGCGGGATGCCCTGGGAGACACTGCCGGCGGAACGGCTTTCCATTTCTCAATTGGACCTGTTTGCTTGTGGGCTGATAAACATCCATAATTGGAACTTTTATTTGCATACCATTTGTCGCTTTCTCTCCCGTGGGCGGGAGAGCAAAGTCAGCATCAGGAGTCCCTTTTTGATGGTATCCTAATTGACAGATTTACTTCTGCTGCTAGCGATTGGTTGTGTTTCGAAATAAGGTATTGAAAGACAGGAATAAAGTGATTCAAAAATGTCAAAAATTCGTTTCATTCTTCACTTCTGAAGGTACGTGTCTTTAAAGTAAGTCCTTTGGACACCTGTAACTGGAATCTATGGATGGCATAAGGAAATGTCATCTGAAGTCTCTTTTTTTCACATACGCTTCTTACTGAACAGGTGAGATCTCAGAGCGGTTAAAGACCCAAACTCCTTTGTTTTACTCGCTACTTATTGACAGGAATATTGCGTTAATCAGAAGTTCTCCAGTTTCAGATGCAGTAATCTTATGAACGCCAATCAATATTTTAAATGATTATAATGATGATTTCCACCTTTCTTACTACTTCTGGAGTGCTTTTACTCACTTCCTGACGTTAGCTACATAACGTATAGCTAAAGACCCAGAAAAGATTATCTAACGGTGGTATCTATTGCAGTTGGAGGAAACAAATATGAAACATGGTTTACTCAGACACCAAGCTCATCCTCCAATGCCTACACACAAAATGCTACCAAATGCCATCAAACATTTTGCATCTGAGTAAATTCCTACCATTCAGAACCACCAGACCCTTCCTACTTTATGGCATAGTCTCATTTCTTCGCCAATTCCAATTGGTCCGTTCCGATCGTACTCGCAAAGGCGCATGGGCGCTGCCAAAAGTATCCTCCTCATCACCCATGCCAAGATCGCGCCCAACCAACCAACTAGAAACCGCCAAAAAGTCCTACGCAATGAGCAACGCATTCGCCACCTTCAAACCGCTCTATCCTCTTGGGGGCCGATGAGTCTCTCTGCGCCCTAAGACCTGATGGAGGTACGTGTAGTACACTGGCCATGCGCCAACCTGCGCAATTGCTAAGCAACGCGAGCGCGAGCGGAAGGTATTTTTAACCCGTTCGCTCGCCGCGTTGGTTTCGCACGGGCAGGCAGATATATTAAAATGGCACCGTCACCATCATCGGACTCGGCATTAGTAATGGGCAGGCTTTTAATGTGTGGTGGAGATGTTTTTTTCTCTGTCTGTTTTCTGTGTTACATTTGTATGCCCGATTGTTCTTGGTGGCGAAGTGTTTCATTGTGCGTCCAGAAATTAGAGCCATGGAGCAATGGAGCAGGAATGAAACAATTGGCCGACGAGCGGGCTAACCGTTTTACCATCGTGTGTGGTTTGGAATCGCGATGGAGATGTGTGTGCACTTTTTTCCATCACCCCGCACAATAGCTGTCGCGATTGTTCTAGGAGCGAGTCCGATGTGTCTAGACGTCAACGTCAAACGGATAAAAGCCAACTCATGGATTAGTTCGTTCTTCAGCCCCTTCGTGAACCGTGGACAGAATGACGAGGAACCGTAGAAAAGCGATTTTGCTGTTACGGTTCTTGTTTTTTTTTCGCTCTCTGTCCACGACGCTTTGCCACCCGCACAACCTGCCGCACGTAAGCCGATACTTCGGACTAGATCGCCCTTTGATACGTCATTAAATCTATGACCATGCGTTATGAGCCGTTGGGGGATTTTGCTTTATTTCATCTTCCTCCCTTCATCCCTTCGCTTCAATTCGAACGTCTTTTTTACGTGTTGTTGTTGCGCTAATTCATCGCAAATCATAAATCCCGGCACGCGCACCAACCTTGGACTCTCGACAAGGGGTAACAGTGGAAAACGCTCGTCCACGAGGCTAGCGAGCGAATCGAACTGTTTGCACTGTGGGTGCGCATCACGGGACAAAAATGCTGCACGAAAAAAAAAAACAAGAATAAGGATAGCAACAACAACGACAACAAGCGCTGCGCGTCACGCATGAGTTGCCACGATAATGGTTGACTCACCTTTACGCTACGGATTCCGGCCCGATAGCACGGCAGAAGACGAGGAAAACAACCATTCTCACCCCTCGAGCGTTGTGTTGCCTCTGATGCTTGATGGACGAAATTTTACGTTACATGGATCGCTCCTACTCTCTCCCTGTCGTTTCCTCACCGTTGCGCCAGCAGCAATTGCCCTGGATCATCGAATGGACGGCGGTAATTGAATGATTTTGTAAGTACGTTAGCAATCGCTTGTTGCGAAAATTTCCGGAAGAGAGTTTGAGAGCCGTCTCCCTTATTCTTTCTTTTTTTTTTGCCTGGTGCAAGGTTTTTCACCCGCGCCCAAAGTGAAAAGTGTCGTAAACGAATGCCTCACACACGCAATCAATCAGCTACGGGGCAGGAGTGGACGGCATTTTTCCCAGAATAGGCGTCGTTAAATATTGGGAACTGCTTTCCGCTGTGCTCGAGTTTAGAGGAATAATTTAGGAAACTTCTCTTTGATCATTCGGTGTGCGATTGGAAAATGTGTGTTAACGAGGTTTTCCTCCCCCTTCCTGCTGATTACTTCACGGCGACAAAAGTGTTGTAATGATCAGACCGAGTGAATATTGACTATGCTTCTTTTTCGTTGTTACTCTTTTTAACTCTGACCTAGATTTGAGGGTAATCACGACTTAAAAAAGATATAAAAGTAAACTTAGAATTAAAACGTCAATAATCAAGAGATCTTTTATTTAAATGAATCCCATCGTCTCGGTTCTGTCCATCCCAAGTCCCACTGTTCAACGTCCAGTCAACCGATTGACCCTCCACGTGCGTCTGTGCAGAAATTACCATCTTCCGGCTTGCATCAGCGGCCAGCAACAAAAAAGCACCCTCCGTAACTCTGCTCAGAAATCGCCACCAACACACAGGCACCACGGAAATCCACGGGATCCGTGCGAATAGGTTGTTCATTTCCACTCGAGGAAGGACACCACACCGTCGACAACCCCGAAACAGCAGGGGCGAAACCTGATGAGACGTAACGCCTGGCCGCACACGGCACGGCACAACCAGTTCCGCGGGTCACCATCTTCATCCACGCCGCTTGGTAATGTGATAAATTAAAACAGCTGATGAAGTTTGATCCCCTAGCGCATATAGGCAACGTTGCTGAAACCGTTTCGCGCCGTTCCCGGGGTTCCCTATGTTTTGCTGCCATCTTCAGCTAAAGTGCTCGACACCGACACCCCATCCACTTCGTTCGCCCGTTCGGGGTTGAGTTCTATGCCGCGTACGTCGATGACAATCATCGGCGACCTCCCGTGAGCTTCCGCCACCTTGTGCCAGCCTGTAGAGAGGCCTTTCCCGCTCTTTTTTAACTGGATTTCACCGGAACCGAGTCCTCCAACCGCCGTAGAGTGAGAAACAAGAGGAAAAACGGGATGCTTCGAGGGGAAAATATGGAAGATTATTGTGCAACAATATTTCACGCCGTATCTTCGGAACAAATTGATGTTAATTAGCAAAACTTCCGCTCGCTCGCCTGCTCCCTGCCCGGCGAGAAAGATGATTCCGCCGGGTGGAAAATGTGTATTCCAGCTTGAAGGGATGGGAAGCTCTTTTACGGCCTCTGTCCGTAGGAGTGCCAGGAACGGCATAAAAAGGATCTTGTAATAAAAGTACACACTTAATGGTACGTCAAACATAAATCAAATTTGATCTATCTGAAAAGGTTAAGGGAGACGTGCAGGTTTCAGGTGACAATAAAAACCCGGGGAAGGATTATTCACACATTTCAAGATGGAAATTAATGTGAGAAGGATGGGAGGTTGGTGCCGAGTGGAGCCATCAAACAGAAACATCCTGTTATTAAATAAATTAAAGAGATTGCATGCTAAAGCAGTTACAAACTGTGGGACGTACAGAAAAATCTTGTAGGACGAAAAGAAACAGTTCTTGAAGACGAAAACATTCTAGTTTCAAATTCAATGCCTCATGTCCAATTTCCAGCCTCCAATTTTTACCAATTTCGATGCCCTTCCCCAAACTTTCCGTATATTCCTACCCCTTAATCTAATAAAAGAATCTCGTAGCATATCATTCAGTCGCTCTCCCCCCCCCCAAGAATCGAAGTTCATACACCAACCTTATGCATAAATCACGAAACGAATCGAAAGCATACCTCCGGTGCAGAACCTCCCTTTGCTAATACCCGAAAATTCGTTCCGGCCACCGGAAAAATGCGCCTTCAACAATCCGATGGAAGCTGAGGGTGTGTGTGTGTGTGTGTGGGCCACACGCCCGGCAGCCTTAAGGGCTTAGCAAATTTTTCACGCCATTACATTTGTTTTGATTTCTGCAGTACCATTTTCCGGGCACACCGGGTTTCCCTCGCATTCGACACATTTTACTTCCATTTCCGCACATCCAAATTTCGGGTGTCCCTGTTTATTTTCTTTATTTTCTTTCTTTGCAACGGTTGCCACACATGTTTCGGTGGAGGGGCCACACACAACGGTGCGTCTCGGCATTCACGCAGGGATGTGTTTCTTTGTGCGACAAAGTGGGAATTAAATTTCAAACCACTGCTCGCCACCGAAGAGAACACACTGTTGCTGCACGAAAGAAAATGGAAACGCTGCAAAATATGCCAATGCCCGCTAACGTTTGAAGAAATGCGCCACCGTACGTCGTACGCTGCAACACGGCCACACGGGCCAAGATTTATGAGGTGTTTTGTTGTGAAAACAGTGTCATGAGTGATGCGATTCCGGTGGCATTTTCAAACCGCGCGTTACGCGCTTTCTCAGCCCGCGGAGGAACGGGCGGTGGTTGGTTATTAATTGCAGATCCCGACACGCAGACAGACAGCGCAGACAGAGGGAGCGAGCCGGGATCCTCCGAGCGAAATAGGGCGTTCCTTTTGCAAAAGGGCGGCCACATCACGCCGCCATCGACGTGGATGTGCTATCGTGGCAATGGATCGCTCCATTGCCGTGCGCATTCCATTACGGTCGGTTCCGAATCGGTGGGACCGCAGGGGCCGAGGGGCCCGGAAAGAGCATCAGTCAACTAATCTTCGGACCAGCGCGTTCGATCGAGTCCCGCCAGCCACTCACCCGGAGTGCTCGGTGCGAAATGAAAACACTCTTGCCATTTTGTCGTTACCGATGCCGGGCGCCGGCGGATGCGGGTGAAGTTTTTCAACCGGAATCGGGTGAGAATCGAAACATATGCTACGGCAGACGTACGTGTATCACATTAGCCACACTTGCTTCCGTCGTGTGCCGAAAAACCCCGGGCCGGGCCAACGAAAACACTTCCGACGGGCGTACGGGGCGAGCGTGTGCGAGCTTCCTGTTCACGTTCCGCACCCACAATCAGTGCACTTTTCGGGGATTCGAAACTGAAAAAACAACAACCTCCAACGCTTTGTAAGGGAGTAGTGGGAGCCGCCTCGGAATGGGAAATCCATTAAAATCTTCCCATTTTTCGTTTGCTTTTTTGAACGAGAAGCATTCGGAAACCATTACGCACAGTGAAATAAGAAAGAGCATTCCCGTGTACTTTTATTTGGTTAAGAATGTCGTGAAAGAGTCTACATTTCTTATCGGTACGTGAGATACCGTGGCGCCTTTGATAAGGATTTCAAATGCAAATATACTGTGTGTAGTTTCCTTAAAATACCTTTCAAACTCCCATGGTGATCACTATCTCTCCCATATCAAAGACTGGACTGACGGACCGGTCAAGCTGTTCGGACGCCTCTTCTCCACCATATGGAATCAACCGCAGCTCTTCGAACGGGCGCTTCAAGAAGACAGCGCCCTAGCCACCTACGGATGCGCTCCCTGCCAACGTAACGAAGAGAACTTCCCGAGTTAATGATGCGCAAATTCTGCAAAGCCCCGGAACTTGCATGAAACTGTCAGTGAAAGATGCCGTCATCAGTGTCCAGAATAGTCAGGGCAGCTATTTCGCATTGAAGCCGCTCGTTAACTGACGGCGTAGCAGCAGTAGCAGCAGACGCTCGGTAGCGTCTTTGGCAACGTCCAACCGCGGCCCTCCGTGCGTATAGACACACACAGAGAGTGATAACGCTAGACTAATTGTCTTCGCCAACCCGGTACGCTACCCGGGAACTAGATAAAAAATGCCAAACACTCATCGCATTCCACACTTTGTTAGCACGGTAGAGGGGGACGGAAAAGGGGTTTAGAGTTGAAAGGGGGAGGGGTAGAGGAAAGAAAAAACACAGACAGAGCCCAAAGCATCAATCATTCTAACGATGTGCAATCTGGTGCGGGTTCGTAGCCTGCTTTGGTGAATTTTTAAAAACACCGGACACTAAAACGCACGATTTGTTTGCAGTGCAAATGGACGAAGCGTTTAGTGAGTGTACTATTTTGCAAATTTAATGCAATGTGAAGGAAATTGAGTACAGAAAAAGTTCATCTGTTTGTTAATGCTTCTCTCTCGCTAGTTATTTAATTATTAAGTTGAGAGTTTGTTTTATTAAGCATCACCTGCAGACTTGCTGTATTTAATAAATGCTGTTGCTTCATTATATTTACATACTATTATTTATTCTATTTTTTATTATATCAGTAATGTCAAAAGAATCACCTGTAGACTTGCTGTATTTAATAAATGCTGTTGCTTCATTATATTAACATACCATTATTTATTCTACTTTTTATTATATCAGTAATGTCTAAAGAAGAGCTTTTTAATTTAATTTTTAATTTTGTTGAGCTTTGCTTTATTTTATTTTAATTAAGTGTAATTAAGTGTAAGTAATTTGAATATCTTCAAGGTGCTATAAATAATCTGCAATTCTATTGACTTGCTTAAAGTATAAAGTTGTGTGTGCTTAGTTCAATGCGACTAGTTTTGGTCCTTCAAACCGGATAATCAAAGAGTGGACCAATTCTTAACTATTTCCATGTAATTTGCCGCAAATTGTACATCATTTGAAGGATCATAAACAACCACTTCTCTCGTACATCGGTAAGTACTGATTTAATTCCCATAAATGACCTTTCTTCGTGACCAACTAACATGAATTACACCATCACACATAACAACCTGTTGAAACCCGAAATCGTGTACAATCTGGTATCGATCTTACTTTAGTGCGCCACGTCAATTCAATTAGTGGTCATTTTTTCTACCCTTTCCCCGCACTCTATCAAATCGCTCTGTTGACTCACGCCATTAGAAACCGTCGTTCAAGCCATTAGAACTCGCGCACAGATTACACAACGCTCGCCCGGTTCGCGCCGTTAACCTTGATGGTAAGCCTTCACAGATCGCAACACTCAACTGCCCTGCAATCGGGCACCGTCGTACCTGTGCTGTGTAAAATTGGAGCCCCCGAAAATCAATCGATTCCACCACAAACCATCGCTCACTCGCTGTCCCACTATGCAGCGTCAGAGGCTGATAAAGAAGGGAAAAAACAAAGGTCCCCCAACCCGGCCCATCCCGTGCGCTGTATGACGATGACAAATGGGACGTGGTAAATCACTATCTTCGTTTAAAAATTTCCAAACCACAGATCAATCAAAAGCCTCCGGACGCGCGCACGCACACGATGCATCTACCCCGTTGACAGTTGCGCGGTGCGCCGTCCGGTGTGGCACGGAATAGACAGCTGCCGCCAAATCAATTATGATTTATGCGCTTCCCGGTTTCAGCCGCGGGGAAATGGAAACTACGCTAAAACATGCACCATTGTAACCGTTGCGAGTGTGTCAATGTTTGGAGATGTTTTCGACTGTGCGTCCGCGGGATCGGGTGGAATTTTGGGGCGTGTTAGGTCAGATTCCAATGATATGTGAAGCTACTCGTCTGGAAGTTGCTCTAACTGTTTCAACAGTCGAATGTGGGACACAATTTATATTGATGGCTTTTTCACGTAGAATACATTAAAAGAAAAACTCTCACGAATTGAAGCTTCAAATGAAATGTTTGAGTGGGGACAAAATCGAAAATTAAAACTTACTCAACCATGCGCTGGAACACAATCTTAAGCAAAGCGTCTTTTCTTACCTGGATTGAGTGTGACATTTCGCGCACTGCTCCCCCAACCAACCAAATCAATCCGTCCACCACCATCGGCTCTTCACTGAATTAACTGACTAATCAGACGAAGGGCAACCGTCACTTGCCACCACATTCCACCACCGCTGGATGGGAACACGTACGTGAAAAAAGAACAACCATGTAAATCGCACCGCCGTCCGATCGGGCGGCAATGATCAAGGGACCGTCCGACGGTGAAGACTACGCGACGCGCTTCGGAAAATAATTTGACGCATGAATTGAATTTGTTTTTCACACTTCATCCGTCTCGGTGTGTGGAATGGCACCAGAGGGGGGGAGGGCGCAGTGCGGTAGCTCTCCTTTCTGGCCAGTCATTCCGGCGGTCGGCATAGTCGAACGTCCGTATGCCGGGTGTCAGTTGTCCAGCGCCAGCCCGACCGATCGGGATCTTCACGCCACCGTCCAAACACGCCGGCCGCCTAATGTGGCGTGTAAGCGAACCAGTGCGCTCGCCAGCCATTCAAGTGTCACACCACCACCGCGAGCGACCGTTTCCTTCCCCAAAATGGACATTCAATTTCATACCCAAACGTCCCATGGGAAATGGGACCTTTCCCGTGTGTCGGACGCTGGACGACGCCGGAATGGATTCCATCGGTGCAAAACGGTGGTGCACTCATTATCCTCCGATCGATTCACCGAACCGCGTCCAGCTCGAAATGGAGTGTCCGTGTCATTTCCCGGGCTAATTCCCGGGAGTGCGGGCGCGCGGATCGATTTCCAAATTCCCAGCGATGGTGCGACAGCAATGAAGGGGGGAAAAAGAGGGAACCTACGAAGATTGCCACTAGGCCTAGATGATTTGCAATCGATAGTGCCTGATGCGACCGAGCGTACGGTTCAAGCGCTGTGTGTGAATGTGTCTAATCTAGCACCAGAAGCTCATAAATAATGCTTGCGACAGACACCAGAAAATTGTAGCCTCTAGACACTTTTGCAACGCGGAGCGTGGACAGAGTCGGTGTTCGGGCTTTTTTTTTCAGGGTAAATTACAGAAGCTTGAACGCTGGGACGGACACAGCTGGTCAGCTACAGTTTGTGCAGTTGTAATGAAGGGAGTTCGAGGGGATAGTTCATCACACGTTAATTTTATTTCTTTTTCATATTCTCATTTAATTACCTTCGCCGTAGGAGAACAACTGTGACCCTGGGAGTCCGTTGGCCGCTGAGTTGCAGCTGAAGAAGTAATCATGTCATCAAAAAGTACTGTGCAGTTCGATGAGAACGTGTTTTTTAGAGTCTCTATGACCTCTCAACAGGAAAAAAATCGTGGATATCTCTTGCTGATGTCGTTGTTTCAGATACTTTAATAACTGAAAAAAAAAAGGCTCTTGAATGAAACATACATTCAAAAAATCCCATTATCTCATTTTGCTGCTTTGAAAGTACAAGTTTCAAGTGCTGTACATCATCCAGTGAACGGTTTCTGTACAAATAAATATAATAAATATCACTGCCATTCGTTCTGCATACTTCCCGTACGACCTCGCTTGCGCAACAGAACACGTGTTTCTTCACGTTTCATGCAGCAGAAAAGCAGGTATCCAAACACAAAACCCTCCTATCTCGCTGCTCACAACAACTCCAACTCGCAAAAGCCAGTTCATCCAACGATGCTTCTTCGTTCACCAGGGAATGGTCCACAGCGTGCGCAAACATGGCGCAACTTCATGACGCGAGCTCCACACACCGTCTCTATTTCTTTTTCGAAAGCTACTTCAAACCAAGCCACCGTGCGCTCCAAAATGATCCTTTCGTGCTATCTATCGCACTGCGAAAAGGCTCGCGAGGGACGGGCCTTGACTCTCCCGGTCGTATGCACCGAAAATTGCCCAATTCCCAAGATGCCCTGGACGGGCGGGTGGCCCGGCAGGCGTGTGCCTACAACCGTCGCTAGTGCAAACACGCCACAGCCTTACCTTTCATCTGGGCAAACAATTCTCAAGAGACACAGCCCACACACACACACACGAATGCATGCAAAAGTACAACGTTGTAGAATCGTTACATGATTCCCCGGACCGAGGTGACTGTTACAGCAGCCTTTTTTCCTTGCCCCGACAGTTCCTCGCTGTTGGGAAGCCACAATGACAATGTACCACACACAGTGGCACAACATTTCCGTAAACATGGGCTGGATGTATGTATGCGAATACTCATGTATGTGTGAGTCAATTAAACAAACTTTTTTCTCGCTCCACTCCACACTACGCTCGAGGCTTGGAACCGTTACATCACGCTCGCACGGCACCGTCACGCCAAGGCTCAGCTGCCGTTATCCTTCCCAGGATGTTTGTCTATGTGTGTGCAGTCTCCTTCCTTTGAAGGCTCGTTTAGCGACAGCGGAAGAGAATTCTTTCATCAGTATCCTTAACTTTGTGCCAATTTATGGCTCTACATGCCTTCGTCATGATCATCATCATGGTCGTCGTCATCATGCCACGGCAGCCACAAATTGATGCGTTTGGGGAGCATATGTTCCGATGCTCGTACACGTCCCCTACAGCTATGAACCCGGTCGTCCCGTTCGCTCGTCCCTTCACCTTCCCGAGCACCGAACGAGCTGGCGAAACGTACGAGGCAACATAATTTAATGTGTTATTGACTTTCAATATGTTTACCACGGGTACGCGACGCAAGCTGGATGAATACACGTTCACCACTACCCAATCACAGGACGAAAGAAAGAAACGGACAAACACACAGAGAGACACCGACAGATAATATTACACCCCACATACAACCAGGAGAAAGAACACCAAGCGCGGAAAACTCGGGCATTGGAGCAAGACTTTCTTTCGTTGGCTACATATTTGATGAAATTCACTCCCACTTCTCACCTCGTCGGCCATCCATCCCGCATTCTCAAAGGAGGAGGACGATGAAAAGTTTGTTTTTCGTGCTCTCACCTTGCTTCCCTTAAATTCTTACGCCTACAAGCGCACGTTTTCCGCGCGGGAGCTAATGCGTAACAGAATGCAAAACTTTTCCCCGTACGCAGCCGTAAAGGCGAACCCGTATATGTCAGGATCTTTCGTTTTCGTTTTAGTAGCGGCATAGAATGCCTTCATTGACTAGAAGGTGGTCTGTGTGGTGAAAAGTTGATGCCTACCCTTCCTGCCCGTTGATGGTGTTCTCATATACCTTAGTTTGAGTCTATTTTCCGCAGATTTGGACGACTTGTGGTGAAAACGTATCTTTATTATTTTCTAGGCGTCTACTGGGTTGAGTTAGGAATCATATTTAGGCTAAAGTAATGCGCTTTTCAAAGATTTATAAGAATATGATTTGTAGCACAGGATCATTCACATAACTTTAGTTATTTCCTCTCCACTGGACCATGATATATCCTGAAGCATGTTAGGTTCACGTCCGAAAGTTGCATTATTGCCCAATTTCATATTTTGGCGGTCTGGTAGATGACTCCGCTAAAGTAAAGACCAACCAAGTGATATTGATAAGCCTAGTAAAGCAAAAGGACGATTTCCATGACTAGAATTACTCCATTCCTATGTTTGTTGCAGTTCGAAGAACTGTCTAGAACTGGAGAAGTCAATGGAACAGCTCCGAGTCAGAGATATGATAGATCCAATGAAGTCATAACTTCAGGATCAAGATCAGTAAGAGCATGTGGAGTGATTGCAGATCCTTAGATCAGTTCCAAGATACTTTATGCAAGGAGACCGCATGCTGGATATGTGTGGTCTAAGAACAGCAGAATATAGGGAAAATACCACCTCTCCAAATTCTATTAAAACTCCTCTTCAACATCCTTTCCCGAATCACTTCATTTGCTGTACAATAATAACAAATCCTCTTAAATAGAAAAGGACGAAAACAACACAAATTTTGACAATTAATCTTCTTCAATCCCTAGATACACACGCATCCATTCATGTCTTGCATTAACCGGCGTTCCGCGTTCAAAAGCGCCTCCCATGAATGGATACCTTTTCTTCTAGGAAAATGGAAACATGCTTTACCACCGAATAAAAGCAGGTCACAAAGAGCGTGGCATGGCGGCACGAGCCTGTCGCTAAAATTAAATCTCATCATCAAGATGCTTGGTGCTCATTTCTGGTAAACCAACCCCTGCTCCGCCCGTAGCACAGTGCTGAACAAACGCACACAAAAAAAGGCTCCAAAACCATTTTACCTTTCTGCAAACATTTACATTTTACGAATTGTTTTTTTTTGTTTCCCTTTTTGCTCACTCTCGTTCTCACCCACACTGCGGCATCTTTTCCAATCAACCATATTAAAAACCTACTTCCGGTAATACGGTTGATGATTTATTCGTTCGAAAACCACCTGCTCACTCGCACTCGCGGCGAAGGGAGGAATGGCGTAAATGTATTCAATAGCATCCACCAGGTCGATCAACATAATCAAAGACAGTGAACTTTGGCCGTTCATCCTCCCCCAAAACTCACACCCACGCCAGAGACATTGAGCTGAAAAAGAGGAAACCGCGAGTGATGGAAGTTTTCCCTCGAAATAAAAAAAGGAGTCCACCATACCTTTCCCGTCCTTCCTCTTAATATCCACACGCGTGACACCAGGACGCCTTTCAATCATGGCGCCTTTACAGCTCCATTCTCCGTATTTCCTTTCCAGGGAGCTTCCCTCCTTTCCCCTTCCTCCCTCGCGTTTGGTCTAAACGGTGACGGCTGGTGTCCTTGCGTCGGTTGCGGAAATCGGAAAGCGAACCTGAAAGCGAATTCCAACTCCCAGCTGGCTTTACACACTCGCACACTTCGATCCAACTTGTCAACATCGATTGAATGGCCGACCGAACGTACCTAAAGGCGGCGGTCGGAGCGGACGTAGAGCATCAATGTTTATGCTGATGATGGTATCGATTTTCACGGAGCCTCAGCTTCGATGGTGCAGTGACGTTGCCCTTCCTCGCCCGCTCACTCTTCCTGCGCCACCCTTCCAGCCGGCAGCTGGGCTCGGACGCCCTTTGGGGAACAATAATTTGTTTTGCCGCCACCGTTTTTCCCTCCCTCTTTCCCGCCCTACCCCGGGGCACGAGAAAAGAGGAAAAGTCGAAAGGTGCAATTTGGTGTTCTTTCTTTTAGTTTTATTCGTTCCCTTTCCTCTCTTGCGCACGCAAACACACTGTTTCTCGTTGTCGCCGCACGGTGCCACACAGTGCGTAGGGGGTGGAAAAATGTGCGTACGAATTTGCGTGTGGCACAGCCTCCCGAGCCAGCCGGTTTGTGAAAAGTCAATATTTGCACGGTCATAAAAAGGTACGCTACGCTTCCGTGTGGCTGAGCCCGACAGTACGGTAGCTCCCGGGTATTGGAGTGTGCGAACGAACGCCGGTGGGGTGTTGTTTATGCTGTTTTAAAGAATCCAGGCATCCCACGAAAAATAGGAAAAAAAGAAAAAAAAAACGGTGAAACTTTGTCCTCCGCAGAGGGTATTCTTTTCCACCGCCTGCTGGAGGATGTGTCAAATTAAAGCCATCCAAAAGGGGGCGTGAGCGAACGGAACAACGGTGCGAACGGTGCTCTAACGGAATATGATTTTGTTTGCATACAGGGGAGGAAAAAAGCAAGGTAAAACATAAAGCTTTCGGTGGGTAGAAAATTTATTTTCACCGTTCCTTTCCAGTGATGGAGTCTCTTTCGCCCGTTTTTTTTTTGTCGCTAGAACTGCTGCACGCGCTGAAAACGGGCTTAAAGATGTAGCACCTGGCGTTTTGTGTGGTGAAATGGAAATAAAAACCACAAAAGCCCTCTCCGCTGGGGCAGTTCCGGAAGCGGAGCGAAAGAAATGAGAGCCAAGCAGAAGTTTGCGAAATAGACCGTCGCGGACGGTGATGTGCCGTTCTCATCTGCTGATCTTTGGCACAACTTCCACTTCCAGATCGATATATCGCTGGTCCGCCTGCAGATGGTTAAAGCTGCACATGCTGCTACAGCATAAACAACCCTCGCTCTGTTTGTATGTGTGTGGGACAGCAACATTCCAGCGTAACGCAATTATCGTGCCATTTTTGCATGTGCGGTTAACCAGAGTACGCGCTCGGTTAATCGCGAGGACACGCGCATAATGCAAACAAAAGCCCCCAAATCGGACGAAGAATGTGCAAATAACGCGACCAATGATAAAAATAAATAAAACTGCCAACATTACAGAAGTGGGGCGGAGGAAGACGGACAGACAGAGGGGAGAAACGCGAACATCGCTCACCATCAGTAAACGGAGCAAACGAACCTCCTCGGTGGTGGTGGTGGTCATGACCGTTTTTTTTTCTGCTGTTGGGTTTGGTTTGTTTGCTTGTCTTGCTTTCTGAATGGTAGTAAAAACCTCCCTGGATGAGACACACGACTGGTAGACGACGGAGATGCTTGACTTGGAACCGATCAGCCGGGCCGGGCGCGACGCCTAACCGCAGCATCATCTCGCCACAGTTCGCTGACCAGTTTGCCGGTGCAAAACCGCCGAAAATAAAAAAAAGGCCAACACGCTGCTGCTTCTTCTGACAGCCAACTGGATCAGGCATCATTTCCTGTCCGTGTGTGTGTGTGTTGTGCACCCCCGTAGCCCGTAAATGATGATGATCGTGTCGGTTTTCCTCATCCAAACCTCCCCCAATCCCCCGCCCCCCAAACGCCCCAAGGGATGCTCGTTTATTTGCTCTCTTTTGCTACGTTTCTGGTGCGCACACAACACGCCGCTTGCTCGTTTTCGCGGGTCGCTTGATTTGTCTGGGACGCGCGAGTAAGCTCGCGACCACCGCGCATAAAACCCACCGCAAACACGAGTTCCAAGACTCACACACACAGTGATAGATAGGAACTGCAGTCAGAAAAAAAGGGAATCAGCTCCATCGAATCAAAAGCAGAACGGCAAAGCGCGAAGAGGAATGTCCGGATGCTCCCTCTTTCCCTCCCCGTGGTCCGAGGATGGTAGGAAAGGACAAAAAGGGCTGAACGGTGCAACAACGAGATAACCGACCTGACTCGAGCAAAGGGTGATCGGTTCCTTTTCGCTCGTTTTTTGCCTTCAATTGCTCTCTTCTTTCTGGACGTTCCACGCAGCTCTTTTCGTGTTATTGTTTTCTAGAGCGGGACGCCTCAGCTTGCTGGACGTTTTCCGTCCACTTTGGAAAGGTGCCTCCCTCCCCCCGCTCTACCATCCATGCTATAATTTAATGAGAGATAATGATAGTGCACAGTTTGATTGGGAGGCTTTTAGTGCATTGTTTGGGACGATGTTTGCTTCATTCGCCCGAAAGGGGTCCAGGCGTTTGTCTTTAAGTTTGCACAGCGTCGGGGCAAGGTTTGAGGGCGGTCGAATTGTTGTTCGCAAGTAGAACAAATAGAGCATCAGTCAAATGATGATGCGTACGATTTAAGACGCGTGTGGTCATCAAGAGGATCGCTTCGTAACCGGATGGGCTACAAAAATCATTAAAGTTTCATTCAAGTGACGTAGAGCTATCGTATTGGATTGTTATAAAATGGCATAAAACCTGAAAACTTGTTTGCTGTACATTCAATAACAGATTTGCCTAGGATCTACCTAGGTGAAGGCAAGAATTAAAGCAAGTTCCAGTTTTTCGTAGTTTCTTCAAAAGTAACTCCAAGAGAGTACTTAGAATACAGTGAAACTTTGACATTTGTGTGGAGAAAACATAAAAAGAAAGAAGAATTTCTGAAGATCTCAATATCTATGTTATCATGAATGACGTAGACCTCAAAGTCCTACGCAAGAAGGAACATAGGAAGGATCCGGCAGTGAAGATGATTGCGGAGTCCTCACACGACGGGATTGGAGTAAAAATCCCATCTAGTCCGTTCTCCCGAAGTGTGGATTTAATTATCCAATTTAAATGCATTATAATAAGTCTAATGAGCCAGAAAGTCAAGGAAATCATTCAAGAAGAAGTTAAATAAAGATATCTCCTTTTGAATGTAATGTTTTTTCTTCTTTTTTCTTCAAAAATATTTTTGATAAATAAAAGATTTTGGTTCATTCATGTGTTTAGTAATTTCTCATTTTTAACTTCAAATAGCAAAATAAACGTCATAATGGCAACAGATGGGCTTGGTTCAGTCGAAAGAGAAAGTAAAGCCGTGAAATAATCAATTGAGCAAGAGTGCAAAACATAACGGCTTAGGCAAGATGTAAAATATTGCTTCCAGAACCGAACAACACCCCTATAACAGTTATGATTTAATTAATACCGCATGCGTCCAACCGTCGTGCACAAAGAAACATTCACCATCCGGGCCCTTGGACAGACCCACCGTCCAACGTTTTCGACTGTAAAAATGTTACATCACAAAATGCGGAAGCAGCACCGGCGGTTCATCAGCGTTTTATGACGGTATATTAATTAGTGGTTCCTGTGCCCAAATTTGACGAGTTGCGGATAAGACCAGCGACCGCCCGCCGTCTTGCGAAACGAATTGATAAATCCCAAGCAGACCAAATAAAGCACTATTAACGCTAATTATAAAGCCATAACTCGATGCGCACGGGCGGCGGTAACCTTTTGCCACTACCCACTGCCCGATCGGTCGCTGCTAATCAGCCGTATCACCACGGCCGAAGCCAAAGATCGGGCCACTGGGCAACCCAAAACCTGCGGCGCGCACAATTTAAAGCCTCTCCAACCTTTAAGGGCATTGCAGCGCTGGTGCGATAACGGGTGTTGATTGGTTTTAATTGAATTTCATGGATCACAACCCATTGCGATCCTGCCAGCCGTTCATGCACACCCTGGGAACGCGTAGACGTTGGCTTCCGCCCGATAAATCGCCGCGTGCCGCCATCGTGCCATCATTTGCCGCGAGCGTCGAGTTTTTCGATAATTGAATTAGATTCTATCCCGCGTTGGGATGCAGTGGAAGCAGCAGCAACAGCAGCAAGATGCGCCAGCACAGACTTTCTATTTCCCTATCTACAGTGAACCCCGAAGCCTCCATTCATTGGAGTTAGCGAATTTTTTCTCGAGGAAAACTATGCTCAATTATGATAATCATTCCCCCCAGGGAGCTCCAAAAAAACAACCTCCCCAAACTACCCTGGGAACTTGGCTACCTGGTAAACCAGCATCGCACCACATCGCCGAAGGGCGTACACAATGGGCCTCCCGGCATGATTAGTGTTGATTTTGCTAATTGTGCGTACCGAAACTCCAGCGCGGCAACACGATCGAGAAAGTGGCGTTGCCGGCGCCTCACGATCCGATCGTAATGGGCTGCGAACCGTTCTTTCGAGCGAGATGGATCGGCAGTAGAACGAATTTAGAAAATAGAGGGAAGTGCTGATGATTGGGGAAACTCGAAAAGCCCCCTCCTAATGATGATCGCAATCACTACAACGGGCGCAATCAGGTGTGAAAAGTGGCCTGCACTAACGGGGCCACATTGGAACTATTTATTATAAGTTCTTATTAACCTAAAGTATATAAAGCCCGTTCATGGTCGAGTAGCGGTTTTCCCCAAGGATATTGTAATTATCCATTTCACAACAAAACAATTAACAAAAACTGGTAAAGCTGCCTCGAGAAAATAGATGAAACCGTATGATTACACCATCACAAATCAATTATATCTTGTACACCGTCCAAAAACATGAAGCGCCGCTTGACGGTGTCCGTTGCCATCATCACCACACCACAATCGCTCGGCTTCAATCACACCATTTCTAAAACAACATTTGTTTTCGCACAGCGGTCCATTACCGCTCCATATCTCCGAGCTCGGGAAAATTGTGACAGTTTCTTCAAACTCTTCACTGCTTTCTTCTGTCCGCAGCTGGGCACGGGAAGAAACACGGGCGGCATAAAATAAACGGTGCAGTGATACGATCGTTACACCGACGATAATGATGGCAGTTTCGTAAAGTTATCTTATGCTACTGCCCGGTACGCACGCACCGCCCGAAAACAAGCCGTGCCGTTAAGTGAGAGTGCCGCCGCCTAGATGGCACCTTTGCGATAAACGGCGAGGGCCACCTTAACGACTGCATAAATAGAGCAGCAAAACAACAATACGGTGTAAATCAGCGCGTTTTCGGAGCTTGTTTTCTTCTTGCATTAAGAAGGGGTTTTTTGTCTTGTTTTGGAGTGAAAAAAAATGACCACAGGCTTTTAGCAGCAAAATAAGACAGTAAAAAGAGCTCTCGATAGAGAAAAAAGGGTTTGTCGTTGTCCCATCGTGGTCATCATCTCGTTTGATGAGAAGAAAATGGAAGAAATCAGCAGCTCCAACACACGCAATCTCCGAAAATCTACATCTCCAGTGTTCCCGCGGGCATTCTTCTCCGCCCCGGGGGCAGGAAGCGGCCTCCGGGACGAAGATGGCGCTGAGTTGAATAGCACGCAACTCTACCCCTCCCTTGTGGTACGGCTCATTAAAAATGCTTATCAAAATCGGTGTGTTCCTTTTCGTTGCTGGCGGAACTATCTGGACCGACGTATCGGTTGCCGATTTTCTTCGCCCGTTTGGGTGGAACGACTACAGAGAAGCGCTGGACACAGGGAGACGCAGCCCAGCACAGGTACAAGCGTGCGAGCATTCGTTGTCTAATTGCTAATGTCTACATCGGAGCAGCGAGTGGGATCTCGGTAGGTCTACTGCCGGAGCTCAGACTTTGACGTGTCACCGCGTCCCAGTTCCACGGACTGTCAAACCAGCATCCCTCAGAGACAGCCGGAGACGAACCTTAACTGTGTTTCTTTTCTTGCTTTTTCAGGGTTTTTGTTCCACTTCTTGCTGGTCATCTCTATTCTCCTCGCTGGAACCCTCTCAACGACGACGCTTCGTGATGCCCGGAGCTACGAGATGAACAGCGCCGTGAATGAAGGTATGCCGCTCGTACGGAGGTCTTGCCTGGAGAAGAACAAACCTGTTTACGGTTGGCATCCAGGTCTCTTTCTCTCAGCACCCTTTTGTGGATACTGCATCTCGTTCTGCTTCCCTGCCCCTTTGGTAACGATCCGATCACGAAAGAATACGCGGTTAGAATGCGCGGCGTGACGTCTTGTCGACTCTCAATCTTGCACAGCGTCAGGCCGTGCTGTTCGATCGTCGGTTTCATCACAAATTGCTCGAAGCCCGCATCAACTGCGAGTGCTCGACAAAATCGAACCAAAAGCCCGAACGCGATCGACCGAGCCGCGTTACGCCCGTTTGCGTTTCTTCCAGGTCGTTCCACGGGTGACACAATTCATTCGCTTCCCCGGTTTCGCCCTCCACAATGCCTGAGACAGATTTCACCCGCTTTATTAGGAGCGTTTAAGATTTATTTATTTTTACAATTAGCCATTGATTATTTTAAAACCAAAACCATGGGTGGATGGACGGGACCTGGTGATCGTTGCCCCGCTTTGAGCGCTCGTTTTGTGGTGGAAGGGAAAACACAGATAATGTGCTCCCCCTTCTCGTACCCTCTGCGCTGACGCTAAACAAACGCAGACGATAGGAAGAAGGGCAAATCCGGCGAGGCAAGGCAGGGATGCCCAGCGGAAAGCAACGATAGCTCGCTCAACTGACAGCAACATAAAATGAAGAAAAATGACCATCCTAAGGTTTTTTAGGAGCAGAGAAGGCTCTTCGAATCGAGCGATTCGGTTCTTCGGCGCTGCTTTCCCGTTTTGTTGCCCGCCAAGCCACGACCTTAGATTTCCACGTTCCTTTCCTTTCAGCTTAGCCGTTCGGTTCTTTCATTTGTCTGTAAATGTGTATTTTTCTCCGTTGTTTTTATGTGTTGCATACTCACCCGTTTCGCTGTTCGCCTGTTTGCTTAGCAAATCTTTTTTACCGCTCAACTGCAGCTTTAAAGCGACCAAGAGAGAGAGAAAGACACGCGGCCACAAGGAGAAGGAAGAATAGGTCAAGCGAAGGAACGAAGATTGAATTAATCTTTGACGACGAGGAACCACACAGCGCTTCGCTTCAACCGGAAACGGTTGCAATTTGCCGGCGATCGGAGCGCAACCGTACGAACGACCCGCGTCCCTCCGGCCAACCCTGCTGCCGGCGAACCCTTTAGTGCAAATAGAATAGATTAAAAATGTCACGACACGCCGCTGTTAGCCGATCGTTCCACTTCCACGGCACCGGGGTGACACTATCCATTACCGTGCAGCAGCAGATTGAACTCTCTGCGGGGTTGTGATGGGGGTGGTGGGGTTTGCAGAGGAGATGAGTTAAAAGAAAAGTTCAACAAAAAGGCTACTGGGACGTTTTACATTGCAGCAGGGTGACAATGGGGGAAGCGCCCAGAAACAACGAGAAGACTGCAAAGTGGAACAATTTAATAGAACAAATCGCTCACAAAGCTGTTGCCTGCTCAGGCGTGTCCGTTTGAGATGCACGTTAAAGTGATTAAATAAACAACATGGTAATACGGCAGGGAGACTCTAATGCAGGCAAAGCCTGGATAAAACAGGAAGATCCTAACGAGTTTCTTATAACAACCCAACTAGAAGCGATTTTTACTCATCGATCAATTTATACAACAGTAAAGTAAGTCTCTGTATTGATGATTCCATCAATTCCACAACAGATGATTCCATGCTTATCAATTCCACGACACGATGACGAATGTTTCAAAATCAATTCGTTAATTAAAACTAATATTTGGAGGGGTTTTCTTATCTCCTGACCTACTGATTACCCACAAATTCTTTTCCCAAAAACATAGATCTGTTTATATAATTAGATTTAACTACCGGCCTTATTCCTGCTACTTTTGATAACCTTGAAACTCAATCCAACCGATCCTCCCCGATTTGCTTTGTCGAGTGCATGCGAAAAAAGAGCACCCAAAAGAAGACTGACACAAAACACTGCAACACAAAGTATTTCCCCCCCCCCTTGGCCAGGGATGATTAATCTTACCACGATCGTTTATTTGCACTAAGCGTCACGTAGCTACTGACTCGCCTGCTATGCCCACAACTGTTCGCGGACCGGTGACGATTTCACCCCCTTCCTGGCTCCCTGGTTCCGTCTCGCCGATGCGCCGTAACCATCCATCAGTTCGGAAAACAATTTCACAGTCGCAAACCGAAACATCAAAGCCGACCACCAGCCATATCGCGGGTTGATCCCGTGCCATCGGGACCGCTTTCTTCGCTCATCAATCAACGTTATGACCGGAACCCGGTCTGGGGAGGGACCCGGGAGAGTGGAGCGAACAAGCGAGTGAACGAAACAGCAAAAAAACAACAACAAAGTACAACCAAACAGCCATGGAAGACCGAGCATCTGCGGCTCGCGGTCTCTGCTTATCAACCCGAACGGCGGAATGTGAAATCGAATGTAAAAACCACTGAACCCCATCGAGGTGGAAGTCGTCGCCCGGTCGTGTGGCCCGAGCCATCCAGCATCCTTATCGCGACCACAGTGCGCATTCAGCTTTGTTTCGTAATGGTTAGACATGGAGGCTGGAGGGACTCTTTCTTTCCGTGCCTCTCCACCAGTCACTACATTCCTCCCAGCAGTAAACAAAGCGCTCGAGTGTTTCGGGTCTCTCTTTTTAAATGTGTTTTGTTTGCTTTTATTTTATAAATTCGAACCTAACCTAGCGTGTAGTAGGAATCATAAGCATACGATACGAGTAAGGGTGTCTACTAGGTGCAGGGTCCACCTTTTTTGCGGGAACCATTAATAACGAGTTGGGAGTTGAAGGGAAGGAAAAGGGACGGGAAGAATGGGACATTTTCACTTTCTTACTTTTTTATACAAAACAACTTCGAACGATAAGACTACAATCACGAGTTTTGTGGACGAAAACATTGGAGCGATGTGGGATGTGGGACGGGTTGGGACAGGAAAAAACGAACTTTACACAAAGTACGGCCGATTGCTGCCGTCTGGTCCGGTTCCTCCGGCTCGATGTTGCTGCAACTGCTGCTGTTGCTGCTGCTGCTGCTGCTGCTGCTGATCGACCATATATTGAGGCTCCGGAATGGTGGAATACACGTGGCCAAGCGTGTTGGAGTTGGTGAAGTTACCGGCAGGTCCCGCTCCTCCACCGTGGTACGCGTGGGGTCCGGTCGCCGTGCCCGGATGATGGTGATGATGATGGTGATGATGCGACGGTACGTGCGGATGATGATGGTGGTGGTGATGAGGCATGGTTTGCGGAAGCGGGGTGGAACCTCCACCGGAATGCTGCTGCTGCTGGTACTGTACAATACCACCGTTTTGATGATGATGAAGGTACATTCCGCCGGGCTGAGTCGGTGCCTCGTACTGTGGGGATGAGCCGGCCGTCGACGGTTCCTCATCCTCCGTCGTGTAAGTACTGTGCGCTCCACCGATGGAGCGTGGCTGAGGCACCGGATAAGGTTGTTGATGGTGAGCGAGCTGTTGCTGCTGCTGCTGCTGCTGTATTGAAACCTCCGAGTTGAGGCGCTTCGGCCAGGTGGCCGTTGGAGCTGATGCTCCGATGCCTCCGACCACCATCAGGTTGTTGGTCGGTGCTGGCGTGTAGCGAATGTTGATGTTCTTGCGATGCGAGGCTTTGTTGACCGAGCCACCGTCTCGGCCCAAGTCCGGCATAGCAAAGCGCAACCGGTCCCAGAAGCGGCGATCATCCCACGCTATCACGGTGCAGGTGCGTGCCAGAATGTCCATGATCGGGTCCATCGCCAGCATCGACCCGGGCACGGAGGTGATCAGCACGAGCCGCTGCTTGCGCCGCGACGGTCGTATCAGCTCCAGCACGGCTTGAAGTGCCGCCCGGAACTCCGGCTGGGACCACTCGAGCTGCAGGAACTTGACGCTCACAAATAGGACCAACTTGCGCGAGGCATCCGCCGCCGATTGCACCGTGTCGCCGAGAAAACCGGCCCCACCGTGCACATCCCGGTAGTGCAGACACATGCTGTACCCGTGGTGCTCGAGCTCCTGGCCGATTTGACTAGTGACCAGGTCGGCGTCGGCCGCACTGTACACGAGATAGCCGTCGTACAGCTTCTCGCCATCCTCGCAGCGCTCGAGCGCCGTCAGTGGATCCTTGCAGAGCCGCACTCCGTACCGGGAGTGGGCCCACAGGCACACGTCCTGCCGGAACAGCACCACCAGCGCGACCAGCATGATCGTCAGCACCAACCCAGCGAGCACTGCGATCAGCAGCGGCAAGTAGTCGATGAACTCGTCGTTGATGATCGTCCGCTGTACGGTCGCGGTGGCAACGGGGACGACGGCCGGCCGCTGTCCCTCGCACTCCTTCATCACGCTGGACAGCGGCTTGCCGTTCGAGCACTGGAACTCACCCCAGCTCGCTTCTGCCTCCGCCGATTCGCTCTCCTCTCCTGACGCTCCCGTGCGATTGCTCCGGAACATGCGCTCGAGCCAGTCGAGCAGTTTGGGCATCAGCTCACAGGAACACTCCAGCCCATTGCCCTCGAGTGCAACGGACCGGTACGCACCTTCGGAGCCACCGCCCGGCAAGGGTAGTAACTCCCAGGGCCGCAAGCCCCGCAGCTTATTATCGGCGATCGTGAGCACCTCGAGCGATTTCTGGTAATAGAACGACCTGTTCCCGATACTCGCCAGTGAGTTCCGGTGCAGATACAGCTCCTTCAGCTCGCGCAACTGCTCAAACTCGGCCCCGCTCAGCTGCTCTAGTCCATTCTGCTCCAGATGCAGTACCTCCAGCGCGGGAATGCCCGCAAACGTCTTGTTGTTGAGCGACTCAATACGACTGCCATTCAGATACAACGACTTCAGCTTCTTCTTGCCAATAAACACGTGACTCCCAAGCGCACCCAGATTGTTCCCATCCAGATAGATGTCGGTCGCGTCCATCGGGATCTTTGCTGGCACGAGCGACAGTCCGGCTGACCCGCAGTCCACTATGTTCGACTCCCAGGCAGTGTCGTGGTAGCAACGGCACCGATCCGGACAAGCCATCTTGCAGTCGCACGCATCAAAGTCACAGCAGTGGCAGGTGGCAAAGCAGTGACCCTCGTACCGGCACAGGAACTCGCTCGCCCTCATCGCCATCAGCGGCCGTTGCTGCTCACCCCGCCCGTGCTCCATCGAGCAGTGGACCGAGTCGAGATCCTTCACCTGCGGGTACTGGCGCAGATACGCCAGCTCGTTGATCCGCTGCAGCCACTCCATCGTGCAGTCGCAGTGGATGAGATTGTCGCCCAGGTAAAACTCGGGCAACACGCGCGTGTCAGGCCACGGTGTGAGCGCCAGCGCGGACATTTCGATGCGCCGCAGCCGATTCCCGTACAGCACCACCTTCACGATGCTTTCCTTGCCGGTGAACGTTTCCGGCGCGATCTCCTCGATCTGGTTGTTGTTCATCAGGATCGTCTCGATGTTGCGCGGGAAGGAGCTCGCATTGATCTGCCGCAGCTTGTTGTGAGACACGTCGAGCATTTTCAGCAGAAACCAGTTCCCCACGTCGTACCGGTTGCCCAGCTCGGTGATGTTGTTCTTGTGGATGTCGAGCCACTCGAGCGACTGTGGATAGTGCGAGTAGTCGAACCACCCGATGTTGTTGTCAGAAATGTTAAGGTACACCAGCGAGGACAGGGAGGTGAACACACCGGACACGTCTTCCAGCTCGTTGTTGTCCAGCCGGATGGCACGCAGCGTCGGGTTGGAGCTGAACGCCGACTGGTCTATATGGCGGATGCGGTTCGAGGCCAGATTGAGCACGTGGATCGTCGACAGCGCGAAGAAGGTGTCGCGCGAGATCTCCGATATCTGATTGTCCACCAGCCGTAGCCCCATCAGCTCCTCCAGCCCCTCGAACGACGAGTTGTTAATCTCCGCAATTTGATTCTTCCCGAGATCGAGCGATTGCAGAAACTTTAGGCTCTTCATACCGGACGGGATCTCCTCCAACCGATTGTCGTTCAGGCTCAGATCGTGCAGATGCGTAAGGTTTTCGAACGCCCGCTCGTGGATGTACGCGATCTGGTTCGACTCCAGTATGAGCTGGTTCAGCACGTAAAGCTCGCTAAAGTGATACGGTTCGATCTGCCGTAAGCGATTGTGCGAGAGGAATAGTGCGTGTAGGTTCTTCAAATCGCTGAACGCCCCGTCCGCCAGCAGCTCGATCGCGTTGTGCTCGAGATTCAGTATCTGCAGGCTGTACAGTCCCTTGAACACGTGCTGATCCACCTTGGAGAGTTGATTGTGGCCTAGCTGGAGTACGACCAACCGCACCTGTCCAGCGAACGTGTCCCGCTTGACCCAGGTCGACGTAAGCTGATTGCGTGACAGATCGAGCGTTTCCAGCCGATCCAGACCCTCAAAGACACCGGGCGCCAACACTGACAGCGAGTTGTTCTGCAGGTACACTTGCCGGATTTTACGTGACGACACGAACAGCTCGGGCGTTAGCGCCGTCAGCTTGTTGTCGGACAGGTCCAGCACCTCGAGCGTACCGAGCCCGACGAACGCCCGGTCGGCAATCTCCTTCAGCAGATTGCGCTGCAGATGGAGTGCGTTAAGGGACCGCATCGCGGTCAACCCGTTGTCGGGCAGCAGCGTTAGATCGTTGCCGGACAGATCCAACACCTCCAGCCCGGTGTTGCAGGCCCGGCCCGGTTCGGTCGGCCCATTGCCCCAGTCGGACAGCATCAGCTGGGTTAGGTCGCTCAACCGATTGCCGGTGAGGTTGAGGACGCGCAGCTTCTGCAGCGGGCAGAACACCTCCGCCGGCAGGCTCCAGATGTTGTTGTCCGCCAGATGCATCTCCTTCAGCTCGGTCAGCCCCCGGAAGCTGTCCGGGTGCAGCTCGAGGTTCATCACCGACCAGTCGACGTTGTGCGTGCTGAGCGTGAGGCTCTTCAGCACGCGCATGTTGGCGAACGCGAGCGCCGGTATGTACTTGATCTTGCAGTACTCGATCGACAGGCGCAGCAGCCCGTGCAGGTTGCCCAGAAAGTTGCCGGGCGTCGTCGTCGACTCTAAGGAACTTTCGAAGAACATAATGTCGTTGCACTCGAGCTTGAGCGACTTAATCCTATCAATTTGATAACTACTTATGTTAGCTAGCAGACTCTCCGTCTTGGTGATCGTCTTGATGCGGCACTGCAGCTCGTCCGAGCGCTTCTCCTGCGATACTTCCAGTATCGCACCGGTCCAGCTGCACGCTTTCGGGAGTGCATCATCGTGCCGCAGGAAGTTCCCCCGGCCGTCCACCGACCGACAGCACCAACTACCGACGAGCAGTGCTAGCGTTAGCAGGTGGACCGCCGCCGTCCGTACTGCCGCCGCCAGGATGAAGGTGGAGTGCGCACACACACACACGTCCTCCTATCGACTTAAATGCAAACGGTGTCAGTCTCCCGCGACACCCCAGGGCTGTCGGACAGCAGAGTTAGTCTTCACAGATCACGGTAGGCACGGTACGTTGGGATGTTGCAGTTGGGACCTCGCAGCAGTCACACACTCGAAAGGCCATCTTTTCGTTCACTTCCACCCAACCCCAACCGGATGTGCCTCAACTTACGCCACACACACACATGCAACGCGCACGCACACAAACACTCACGTACACAAGTGCACAGGTTCAGAGGTTTTCCCACGCTCCGTACATTCTGCAGAGCTCCGGCGAGGTTTTCCGGTTTACTTCATTTCATAAGCACAAACGCACTCGCTCCCGTGTTGCCCTGGCAACGAAGCCCAAGCACAACAGGTAACTGCTTCTCGCTCGCTCGCTCACTCTCTCGCTCTATCACGCTCTTTCGTTCACTCACTATTTGCTAGTAGACAGCACACAGTTTGCAGTAAACAGCGCGTCAAAAACCCCCACGTGTGTAACCTTCGGTACGTTCAGCACTGTTTTCTCGTCGTCGTCGTCGTCGTCCTCAAGGTTTTCTGGCAAGACAACTTTACTGATCACGACGCTCTCACTTTCTCCACGTGCTCCACCATCCAGCAAAAACTATAAAGCCACACCACCGACGTCACTGCGGTCGCCACACGCACTCTCTCGCGCAACTTTTTCGAGGCACCACGTTCTTTCTTCTTCGCCAAGGTTTCTTCTCGAGCGCTTTTCAAAAAACCAGCCTTTTTTTTATTTCTTTTATCTTGCAGCCTTTTTTCGGCGTAGGGCGCTTCGCATCAGACCTTTCTCGTTGGGACCCCCCGCCCAAGCAAACACACAACACCGTGCACGCGGCTTTTAAAAATAATCTTCACTCACACACGCACACACGTGCACAGCCCACTGACGCACACGGACACACTGGCACGCAAACTGCTTTTGCTTCTGGCCGTACCACCCTTGCACGGGAAACGTTGGAAAACCAACCACGCACCGTGTTTTTTTTTTGCTTCCGTGCTTAATTTGCGCCACGAGAAATTCTAACTTTAACCACCGAGGACACGCACACTCACTGTCTGCTGCGGTGCACGGCGTGCCCGAACTGTTTGACCTCGCGCACGTAACTTTCACGGCGCACGTATATGCCTTTGTCACGCGTTTAAAGCCCCGGGACGCCAAGACACGTCCTCTCGCGCTGGCGGTTCGTGTTGAAATGAATGGGGGGAACGATGAACAGAGCCGCACAGCACGCGGTGCGTGCGTATGACTAACGGAGCAGTGTTCATTCGCGGCGCAAATGATCAATGAATGGAATGCCAAAACTGGTTTTGGGACTGGTAATTGATTGCGAACGAGAAAAATAAACAAGGGAGCGTTTGTTTTGGGAAGGGTATGTTTGTTAACCAATTAATTTTATTAAGAACACATCTTTATTCATCAATGTTTGTAACAGCTTCCTCTAAAATAGTTTTCAATATCTAATATTCTGTACAACACAATATGTTAATATAATGTGTCTGTTATTTTAAATACTAAAGAGTATTTCTTCCACTTTCTCACTTTATTCGTATTTATTTCTACTCATTCATCTCTTCATGTCGTAGTTCATTCCAGCTTCGGCCATCTTCGGATTCTAATTCATTCGCCCTTCGAGAGAGTGCGAGAGCGAGCCTTCAATTCACTTCTCTTCTCACCGTTGCGTTCCGGGGTGAGTTTTGATGGCGCACTCGAAAGTGCATCGATGCATGAACGGCCGTTAGAAAACGGACCAGAAAGAGACGGAAGGGTAGCGTGCGTTCTTTTTGTGCTGTAATTTTGGACGCCTATAGACGTCCACTAATCCATGTGTGTGATGCTGCGTCTCAATAAATCATATGATGTGATATTTATGGCGATTAATAGATGATGGAGATGAGCGTGATTGTAGCCCTTGGGCCGCTATGAAGCATCGTATGTAAAGTGCTGCACGAAAGCACGAGGAAATAGTTTTAAAATGACACCAATTAAATGCAGCGCTTTTCAGAAGAGTTTTTGTTTTAAAATTGTACTATAGTTTCCTGATAGTTGTCCATTACTTGTGAAAAGCTTTTAAAGCACTCAAGTCGTATATCAAACTGTTTAAATTGAACTCTTTTTGCTACAGTCATAACTCTTTGCATTACTTAAAAGTACCGTGCATTGTTCCTATAAACCATCTACCTTAGTTGACTGATGCAATAAGGAAAATACATAGCTTTTTACCTTATCTACCACCCTGGAAGAAAGTGTTTTGCGTCGTTTACCGAGAGATAAGAGAAAGGCATTTAAAAAAATAATACATTCATTACTAAAAGCGTTTCGAAGCTAAAGAATCACAACGTTGCATTTGCATTGTGCAAATTATTCAACAATAATTGCTAAACTCTCTGCCAGCATAGAACCGCCAACGGAAGTAGGATAAGCAACAACAAAAAAAATCTACCGTCCGAAAGAAAGTAACACAACACAAAAAACCAACAACATTATCACGCTTTTTTAAAACGCTAGCTAATACTTCCCGTGCAAACTGACGCTCGCCGGCAGAATGTGCTGGCGAATCGGATAAAATGCACACCCGCCTTAAAGTGCACTCGCTTATCCACCACCACCACTACCACCCCTTCCAGTGCTGCATCGAGCGGAAATGCAACCATCGGGTGAAGGTTGTAAGCCTAGCCTCGCTCCCTGTATGGCGTTTCAAAGTGTCGTAAAATAAAATCATAATATCTGAGCGGGCCGGGCAAAGTATCTCAGCCTCGAGCCCGCGCCCGCCCGGACGTCAAAAACGCAATGCAAAAGTGTAGGGTTGTAAAATTGTTTGCAAAACAATGCTTTTAGCCAAAGCGGGTACGCTTCGACGTGTGCAGGCACGTATGCACCACAAGGGAAGGCCTCATTTTTTTCCACAGCTCTCCCACTGCAACTTCTACCGCTGTTTACCGTGTACCGAGCCTGCACTGCACATTTGGGGCACTACTTGACGAGGAGAAATTGTGGCGAAATATATCCGATTACATTACAAGCGAAGGCGGCGACTGCCAAAACATCGATCAAATAGATAGCAGCCCACTTTTCTTTCCCTTTTCGCTTTCTGGTTTTCGGCAGTTTCGTGAGCCAACTTTGCGCTCGTTCGTTACTCGAGGGTCGGTAGTTCTGACATTTCGCTTTCGCAAACCGTCGTGGCGTCGTGGAGTTGTACTTCCGGGACAACTTTTTTTTTGCGGCTGCAGTGTGGGCTCGTTTACTTCCTCCTTCTTTTGTTTTGCTGACCTGTCGAAACGGGGGCCATTCGTCTTAATTTTCGCCCATCGAAGGCAAGACGATCGGTGGAAGTACAATACATTCATTTGTCTACCGGTAAATGTGTTCACAAAGGGCTTAGAATAACGTAAGAATCTACTGCGAACTCGGTGGGAGGTTTTGTATTAGTTCAAGAGTGTCTTCCTGGTTCTAAAATAGACGCAAAGGAAGTAACCTAAAGCTCAGTAGCGATTTAGTGAGTGTCCGTATCCGAAATACGAAAACTCTGAAGACCTCCAAACAAGAAATAATCTTTAACATGATAACATTTCCCCGAGAACTTCTGGAGATAACAACTTGAACCATCAAATAGTTCAAGGAAAGGCTGTTCAAGTATTCTTGAGATGAACGTAGCCTTCAATAGAATTTGTGTCGCTTAAACACTTTTGCCTATCCTTTACCAAGGTTTGTACATCCACAAAACTCCTACTGAAAAGCTGTCCTATAGCTCAGCAATATCGTTCGAACGCAATGCTCGTTTGAACAGAAATAGAAATTATTGTTTATTGGTTCTCACTCTCGAAACGACTAACGACCCGATAAGGTTCTGTACGAAGGCAACCCATCTCTCCCACACTGCAGCAAAACATCGCCTCTGGGCTTCAGAGTGCTCCGGTGCCAAGAACACAAACGTCCCACTGCACCATAACCGTGCCCTACAGCCCAGTATCCCTGGGGGTAATTCTGCGCAATCGAAAAACATTGCATTTGCGTCGAGGTATTGAATTTCCTTGCCAACGCGTGCTTTCTTTCGTTTTTTGTTTTTGCTCCATTTGCCTTGCTTTTCCTCTGCGTTTTTCTCAAATTGCTGTCCATGCCGGCCTCTAGCTGCAGGTGTTTCTACATCCTTTACATGGTCTAACCGAACCTCGACCGATACCCTGGCCAAAACACAATCGAACAGCTCACACCTTCCAGCTCCAATCGAGTGGGGAAAGCCCATTTCAATTGCAATTGTTGTTTCACCGGTGCACACGGGAACCACGAAACGGTCTTCCTCGTTGCCGTGCGCAGCCAACCAGCAATAGCACAGTCCCGCGTACCGGAGGAACGCGTGTACGTGTCAGGTCACGGAGGTGACCAGTAAATCATCGTCCAAGGGACTCGGCATTCCTTGGTCGGCCGGGCGAGGGCTGCATTCGCCGTTCCAGCCCCGGGAGGAAAAAACCGACGGAAGCACCAGCGAACCGCACGATGATGCTGGTGACCACCAAGATGCTGAAGAATGCCGTCCCGCATGGTGCGTCATTCGCAAGTAATCCCTTTCGCTTCCTTCGCTTCGTCAACATTTTTCCGGCCCCGGAACCAACACACTCCCGGCCAACGCAAACAATCGTAAAGTTTAACGATTTCAAAACACCATAAAACCATAACTGCTCGCCGGGCCAAAATCGACGGTTCTTTCGGTGCCAAGCCTTGGTTGCTCCTGCTGCTGCTGCATGACAATTCCTCCGCCAACAATGCTGTCGGTTTGCGCTGGAAAGATAAGTGGTTAAAATAAGTGTAAAATGGCGTGCATTGTAGAGCGCTTATGAGGCGAGTTCTGTACACGGTTGAAGGTCGAACGTGAATAACGTGAACAACAGCGTAAACCACAATGAAAATCAAACACATTAACGGTGCAGCGCTATGTGTTTCAATAGCTTTATTTTGGGACACAGGATGTAGGGCATCTAGGTGACATAGAAGATCGTTTTAAAGACGTTATAGCTCTAAATTTATAAAAGCTTTAAACAAGGGAGCTTAAAGCAAACTAAAGGTGAAGCACCTAGGTTGATTTTTGGTTGTTACAAAAATCAAAACCTCGATTGAAGATTACCACAAAAATATGTTTGTTAATATTAAGAATTATGCTTTAAAAAAATAGTAAATGCTATCATTCTACAGTATTGCAACTCACAGCTGTACTACCTTTAGCTTCAACAGAAAAGTACTTAAACTTTAGAGTCACATAAACAGCTCAGTATCAAGGAGATACCGCGCTCTGTCATGACCATCATGCACCATCCATGCAAGAGCCATTCCTTCGCATCATGCGGGAAATAATTTGTTGAAAGCGTACGCACATGTCTCCTCCAGCACCGCGCCTCCGCCGCTCACTGGCCAACGTTCTTACGTACGCCTTGACACTAACGGCTCACACCCGTGATTGATCTTGATCGCAGCGCAACGACTTCACGCGCATTCCGACGTAACAGCCATCGCCATGCTCGTCCACCTCGTCCAAAACAACTGTGTCTGAACTTGAACGTGCTGCAACGCCTGAGAAATCCACCACCATGACCTCCGCTGCCCATAGGCCGCTCCAGGAATCGAAAACCAATTCCCGTGGCCCGCGTGCTTGCCCTCGACGTGCGGTGCGGACTGTTTTATGCTCCAGATGTCCATCAGTGTGAACAACGATCGTAACGCAGTTAAAGCGAGCTCCACGCCAAACGGACAACCCAAAAGGACCACAGTCCCGGTGAAGTGCCGAACCACAACAAGGGTCACCAGGCATGGAGGAGGGATGGAGAGAGAAAAACGAAAAAATATAAAGCGAATGAAACATTACAAGTGACAGTTATAGTGGTACCGCCTAACAGCAACGACAAGTCCGGCGTGTGCAGGCACATGAACGAGAACAAAATAAAAAACACACACAACAGCAAGATAAATCAGATAGGGATAGGGTGGAGAGTTTGGAGATCGTTTGAGAAACCCGGGAAGGGGCCAACCATAAAAGAACCACCAGAACCACGCGCACGGTGACAGTTGCAGGCGATACGGCGCTGAGCGAAAAGCCTTCCCTGGTAAAGCACCACGCCTGGATGGAGTGAATATACGGCAACTTTTAAGTACCCTCAATTAAAAAATCTCTCCCTTTTACTTGAAACTTCTCCCCTTCCCGGTGTTTCCACCGTGTGGTTGCGAGTCCCAACTTTCCCACCGGTTGGTCCACCGATAGAACCAGCCAACCAAAAGCCACCTCGACGCAGCTTAAACACGTCGCCTGCTCATGAATCACAATTAATAGTGATTAGGCAAGCGGTAGACAACGGCGCACACCTCCCTCGGATGGATAGACCTTAACAACGGTGGCTCATTTCCCTAACCCCGTTCGGCAGTGTGATCTAACCAGACAAAGGGTCTAGGAGAAAAATGAATTGAATAGAAAAAAAAAACCCATCGAAAAACCCATGCAGCTTTTCGGTGACAACGGGCCTGCCAGCCAGGAAAGGCGTGCACGGTAAGGCACCAACCGGTGCATCCCTTTCCGAATCACTCTCGCGTGCATGCGTGTGGTACAAATTGTTATTCGTGTATAATTTTGTTTTACCCGCTTTTTTCCGGTATCGCTTTCCTTCCCTCGGCCCGGCCAGATCGTTTAGGGATCGGGCTGGCTTGATCGATGACGTACACGCACAAGGACGTCAGAAAGGGGGACCTTCTTTTTGTTGGACGAGTAGACGTAGACACAAAAAAAACGCAGCTAATTATAATAATATTAGGGTGCATTACCCAAAACGCATATTAACCATCGGAACGTGGCCACCAGCCGTCTCCCAGGGGAGGGCTTGCGGTGGAACAAACTCAGAACCTTACCATCTAATGGCTGGATCGCAGTGGATCGGAGGCTTTCGGAAGCGCGCACGCACTGTAGCGAGAGAGAAATTAGGAAAAAGAATGGCTAGAACGGTAAGGGTCTCCCTTTCCACCCGACCGCACAAGGCTCTACAGTGTGCAGGCGTGCGTGTAATTCTTGAGATTTTTCTTGCGCGCTCGCGCACGGCTTAAAATGCAGCTGCCGCGCACGGGTGAGTTATTGGACGGTAGTGTAGTGGCCGCGTTTTGCGTCCGGACAGGCGTGCAGCAATTTATTGCCACCGTCCGTAATAGACCATCCATCGGCGCGAAACAATGTAACTATTAGTGAACGCATCGTAAAATGTGGGAGGTTTTGTACCTCGGGCGCATTTATGTATTATTAATGGAGGTATGGGGGAACCGTACGGCCGAGGCAGAACGGAGAAATGGTGGAATGTTTCGAAGCGGATGCGATCTTACCCCGCAGGTGATGTGTTAGAATGCTCCCGAAACTGGTACGGGGTGCTGAAGAATTAGGCAACTTCATTGTTTCCCTCCGTGGTTCGGCGCACTGGAGGTGTAATTTGGAATTTAGATGCCTATCGTTGATTCCCAAACAATGTTTGCTTTGCCGTGCATTTATCTACTCGTTGTTAATGTCATATTATTTACCAACTTCTAATTTAGCTCTTTTTTATGTTGGTGTGATCTGCCACCGATCTTCTACGGGGATTGTTGGGAGCTGAATAAAGCCAAGCGGAGTAATTTCTTGCCAAAACAATTTATTCCATATTACGTGTCAACAAATTTTTCGTTTTTCCTCGCTTGGATTCGAAAAGATTGAATTCCTATCTCTTTTATGCCTTTTATGCGTTTTGCTTACGATTATGGCATGTAGTTGGTAGTTTTACGCCCGGTTATGACAGATAGTTGGATACCGTTAATTCGCAGTTCCAGTATGGATACCTTTAGCATTGCACATGAGGCTATAGAAGATATCGAAGATCCAGCAAGACCTGTAATCTCTTTCAGAGATCGACAAGCTTTTCTAGAATGGTATGGTGGGACGAAGATGTTATGTTTTAAAATACTTGCGACACTTCTAAAGTTACGGCTTTTCTTAAACATGTTTGTGACAACAAAAAAGGTTATCAAGACAAAAAGATCGACCTTTAAAAAATAATTTCAAATGATCTCAAGGCTTGAACATTACTGATCCCTGTTCTAACTCATTTGTTTACACACTGTTTTAACTAGAAGTTTCTTGATTTCTAAATTTTTGTATTTCACATGAACGTCTGTTCTCAAAAAAGTTTCTACACTGCTGGTTAACTCCAAAATCTTCTACAACTCCACCGGACGAAACCGTTCCCCTGCACAGCCTTTGTCACGCTTCTAAACCAATCCAAATCATCCCCTTTACAAAGTATCAATTTATATCGCTAAAAATAAGTCGCTTCCCCAAAACCTGGAACCTCCAACCAGCAAGCGAACCATTACACATTCAGCACCTCAGCAGCGTTCGTTCACGTGATCACACGTGAAATGCACCATCAATCAGCGCACGATAATGCTATTCGCATTCTCCAGCCCTTCCTCCCCGAGCAGGCCAAAGCATGTGAGAAAATCATGCCCTACCGCCACGAAAGAACAACCGGGAAGGAAAACAGCGTGCTGTTCGCATAATTCCCGGCACCCCGAACGTGATGCTCTCACACAATGAACATCATAGATAATGGGCTTCTAATGGCAGGAGCAGCATAAGGGGAGTACGTGTCATGCAACTCCTTGGACGAGCAGTCGAGCGCACGAGCACACATTTACCTTCCTTCCCGCTGCCACGATTTGTTGGTTTTCTCTGTCCCCTCGACCGGTTCATGCTCGACGTGTGTGTGTACCTCCCTACCTCCCAGCGAACAGGCCCTCACTGTCCTGGCGGCCACAGCATTCCGAGTGGACGTGCAAACACAGGGTCACAGCTATCCAAAACTATTCTACCAAACACACACACACACACACACTTCCACATCCACATCGCGTCCGGCAGTTCTGGAGCTCGAACGTTCTTGTCCTCCAGCGCTCTGCACGTCTCGGCCACCCCGTTCTACCCCTTTCGATTTTACGAGCTCTCTCGCGCGCACCATCTTTGGGTGGTCCCGTACGAACTCGCTTTCTTCCCGCTCCCTAACGGCCCCTCCAACTCCCGCAATCTTTTTGTTCTGTTTTGTTTCGTTTGCTTACCCACTTCTAGATCACCTGACCCTGTCTCATCGTACGCTCCACGCACCACCGGCCGTCCACTTGCCGTCGTACGCGATCTGCCAACGGTTTTCCTTCTCACGGCGTGCCGCTCGTTCGCTTCACTTTTCGCCGCTGTGCGTTGTTTTGTTTTACGTACCCCGGCACCCGCGACGTTGACTCGCGGCGAAGTGCGATCATGCAGCCTGTCCATCAGGAACCGCTCTGCGTTCTGGCTAGCAGCTCCTTCCGCGGGCGGTTCCTTATGAGATGCGGACACCGTGGCGGATTGTGGACCGCAGATCAATTTCTCAAAGCAAGCAGTGGGAGACGGGAGAGGAAAAAAAAGCAGCACACAAACGCACACTCCGAACGATCCGGTGTGCCTCGGAGCCGCGGTGGAACGGAACGGCAGAAGAGGAGGAACCGGCAATCGTCCATCCTTCTTTCCGCGGCTCGCGCATCCCAACGTCCGGCCAGTGCGGGTCGAACAATTTGTAAAGCGGATAATTTATCGCAAGACATTTGTTTTGGCCGTAAGTGTTTCGGGACCGGGACGAGAGACAAAAGCGAGGGCCACGGCAGGATCAACCGAAAGCACTAAAAGAAGGAAGGGAGGCGAGAGCGACTCTAACCAACCCAAAGGGCTTCTACGTAAAGGTTTGCTCTTTATTTTTTTGCTCAAGAATGCCCTTCCAAACCATCTCAACTTGCACCGTGCCCGCTGGACATGAAAAATCTTTAAGCAAATTAAACTTTGCCTTCTCAATCAGCGATCGGTTGGCGACGGTACCGATCACCGACCGTACCGTCCGAGGATTAGATTAGAAAATGCGTCATACCCGCGCGCAACAAGTAGAGCGGGCCTTCCCGGGCCACCAGCTGGCAAAGGGTACTGCAGTGGAGCGAAACCGACGATGGTTTGGACGAGGATGGATTACAGCTTGAATGTGTTGTCATTTGTTTTTGTGTGCCTGCTTGCGGAGGCTTGCGAAAGGTAAAGCTGGCTAATCTTTGAACCATGTGAGCCCAGAGCCCATTAGGTTGACGAGTGGAAAGGATGTGCTTGTTTGCAATGTACTTAGTCGGTTCGTTCTCATGGTCGCTTGGGTTCGTTAAGGTCGAAAGGGATTAAAGCACAAAAGATGAGCTTGCAATGTTTCGTAGCAACAACTAGGTCATCTCTAGATATTAGACTAGAAAAGAATCCAGAGAACTTGAAAAATTGTCAGATCTTATAATCCACTTAAGATCAATTAGTCTACAAGATTCACATCACTCGATCCTCCATGGCATAAATCTGGACATAAGATAGGTCTGTATAACACAATACACAAAATATTGTTTGACGCTGCTAAACAGCAACTAGCAGCTGGGAAGTGACAAGAACAGAAAACGTCCTCTTCCTTTTTTTGCTTCTGGAATTGATCTTTTCGCCTTTTAGCTGGCAAACGAGGGAAGGCAATGAAGATCTCCAAAGTTGTTTTGTGACTCTTAAATAAATAAAAAGCACACACATCGCTAGCCCTGCCACTCTCGTTTCGCTTTAAAATAGAACACGTTCAAGCGTGCTATTGCAACGTGATAAATTCTGTGCACCAATCATACACATTCCATTCGCTTCCCATTGGAAACCATCAACCCATTTTATTCCGTCCAATTTTATGATCACTTTGCATCCGCAAAACCAACGATCCGCTTCCCATCCGGGGGGTGGTAAGGGGGCCTGTTTTATTACGCTGCAGTTCCATTTCCCATTGGCCTTGTCTCATTTTGACACCTTCATCACTAGGACACGTTGTCGCGGTGGGCAGCGAGCGAACAGACAAAACAATGCACAATCGACACAACGAGCCAGCACAACTGCAAGCACAAACCGAAATGAAGCCATTAAGCCGAGCACTTGCAATCTACCGCGACAGAAGGGAAGAACACGCTCATGCCTTCCACGTGTGCAGTTGTGTATTGTTAGCAGGTTTTATGCTCCGCTCGTTCGCGTTCTTCCGTGGGACAAAGCGCAACGTAAAAGTCAAGTGCATTGTTACAACCCTCTAGGATCCCTTCCAAGCCACCCCACCGCGCCTGTCAGTATGCAAACTGCATTCCGTTGCTTTCAGACTCAAATTCAGAAGGAAGCAGCAAAAGTAAAGTTGATAAAATATTAAAATCACTGTGCAGCCAGCGGTACGGTGTTTTCCGTTTGTGCCGTCTTCGCCCCTGGCATGCCTGCCGGATGGAAAGCTGAACGGAACGGAAAGGAAAGTAATCTACGTGCGTAGGAGGTAACCGGCTTTTCCCTTAGATTCCTTTTCTGCCATTTCCTCACTTTCGTTTCGACCCATTACCGGTTGCGATTCCCCCTGTCGCGCGAATTTACACCCACCTCCCTCTCGTACCCCTCGCCCCCTTCCGCCACCCGCATCAAAAATGGTTCCGTGCAAGAAAACTGCCCTGAATGTAGAACATTTCGTATTCATGCATTTTTCATTTTCCTGTCTTCATTTTTCTTCCACCCTGCCCGGCGCCACCCTCCGGAGCATTCGTTCGCTGCTTGCCCATTAATGGAGGGGGGGAGGCGGGTACACTTGCATCCACTGCCGGGGCTGCCGGTCACTAACCAATGCTTTCCCTCTATATCTCTCTCTCCCTCTTCCAAAACATGCATTCCATCCACCGGGCGCTGGGAAAACTCTTTGCTCAGCAACAAGTTTTCCTCGCCATTATTCATCCCTTCCCCGGGATCTCCTGGCCCGTTCCATTTCCCATTGGCTTGGCATTCGGCAACAAGACGCCTTCATCTTTGCGATGCCCTTTACCACCCACTTTGCCATACCTGGGCCGGCTACCGGCAACGATGCCGTATGTTACCGGCGTATTTGCCTCACGAAAGGTAGTGTGATTTTTCGCGCAGAAATTGCCCTAACCCTGGCGCCATCGTCACCCTCCCCTTCCACCCCCTCACACACATGGGCCAGTTTCAGTGTCCGAGCGAAGAGAGAGAAAAAATGAGCAGACGGTTAGGCGCAATTTTTCCTTTTCATAAAACCCGCTCGTAAGCCGTTTTTCCGCCTCCGAGCTGCATGGAACCGGTAACGGGCTTTTGTTGCAACCGGAATTCCGGAATTATTTTCTTTTCTGGTGTTTTTTTTTTGGAGGAGGGGGAGGCGGCGTGTACGGGGGTGTCTTCCGGCACGGGCAGCGGGCAGGGAAAGGGACTCATCTTCCATGCCCGGGGTTTCCGGTTTTCCGTCTTCCCATGCCGGTATGCCTACTGGCCAGCCGTTTCCCAGTGCATTCCAGGAAGAGTGGTTCTACCGGGCTTGTTTCTATTTTTCATATTTTTATTACGAATCAGTAAACATTCTGCCTTTGCTGCACGGCACTGCTCTAGGCATCCGGGACCGAACGATTCAGCATCGCCGCCTGGACCAGCCCAGGCCAGCTCCTGCCGGGGTACCGCGTTTTGGGGACGAACATTTTTGAAATGTGTACCATCATAAATATTTCAAACGCAAAGAGCAAGAGGTTTGACGCACACCGCCGTAGGAAGGAAGGAAGCGGCGACGGGGAAGAAAAAATAAACCGAACAATCTCCTTGCTCCAGCGTGGTGGGACATCCTCTCCCGTACCGCACGGTAGCGAGCCAGGAAGGAAGGTTGAATCGGGTTAAGATTGGATTGGAAAACCAGTCGGAAAACTGCCCTTGGGCGGCTGTACCAAACGGTTTCTCTTTCTGCGTGCGTATGCTAACCCCCACCCCCTCCCTCCCCCTGTGTCTGTGCGCACAAAATATATTGAATTTCCAGCGTCACCCGCCAGCGTGCCTCGGAAAGACGACAACCGAAGAAAAATAAAAAAAAAAAGCAAATCACAAAACGGCGGCTCTAAAAAGTCTCAAATTCTTAAATTACGCTCGCCTTGACTCATCCATTCTTGCTGGGTGGGCACGCCAGGTGGGAAAGGAAAATTCGGAAACCGAGGGAGCGGGCAGGAAATAAATTTTCCTGCTGGTTTGAACCGGGTTTCTTCTTGGGTGGGGATTGTTTGCTTATGTTTCTTATGTCTCGATTCCATTTTTCCAGCCTAGCCCCTTCCCAAACCTCTGGTTACCTAGCTGGTAAGGAAATATCAAAGCAAGAACCAGTTGTTACGCGTAAGGACCGGGGTCATGGCCGGAAGCACACAAAACTGGTCCCGTCTTTCAGAGTGGTACGGCACGTTCGGTGGTGCGATCATCGATATCAAAGCGTATTGACGATGTGGTGAAAGTAAAGTGAATCGTTTATCGATGAAAAGAAGAATTTTCCACCGACGTACACATGCTCTTGTTGGGTCGCTTACTGTCACGTAGGCAATGTGAATATGCTAAAGGAGCTGTTTAAATATACACAGTTAAAAACGAAAATTTCATCACTTTTGAGTCAGCTTGTAAAGAACAGTTCTTCGCATACAGAGCGAATTTAATCACATAGCATTATCATATCTTTTGATCATTTGCGCCTGAAAGTTATACCATCACATATTATGAAAGTCCCGTATCACTTCGAGCTGATACTTTAATTTCCAGGCCGTATTGTGGCTCAAGTTATGTTCTGGAACAAAGTACATGCGTATTTCCGCGTGACGTTCGTTGTAGCGCCAGACAGATAGCACATGTGTTTGTTCTGATTTGTTTTTTGTTTGATTGATACCACTTGCAGTGTAGTGTAATTCTGTCACGATAAATCATATAAAGCTTGGGCCACAATCTATCAGAATTCAGTTTACAGCACCATCTCGCTAATAAACCATTCACCATGAAGTTGACGTACATGTTTCTTGTCCTTGTGGTCATCGTGCTCATCTTGGTATAGTTTGGAAGACAAAAGTTTTTCCCTCGTTCTACATTCTTAGTAACCTGTTTTTCTTCTTCGACAGAATGTGGCAGATGCACACAACAAGGGGAAAAAGAACCCCTCTCCTGACCACTCACGAGAGAACAAGAAGGAACATCATGGTGGACACCATAACAACAAGAAGAAGTCCAAACGTCCGAAGACAACTCCCCCTTGCAAAACGACTAAACGGGTCAAGAAAACTACTACTACAACCACTGTTCCAACGACTACTACTGCTCCAACGACTACTACTGCTCCAACGACAACTACTGCTCCAACGACAACCACTGCTCCAACGACAACTACTGCTCCAACGACAACCACTGAGGCAACGACTACCACTGCGCCAACGACAACCACTGAACCAACGACTACTACTGCTCCAACGACGACCACTGAACCAACGACTACTACTGCACCTACAACTACCGAAGAAGTAACTCCTGAAACAACTACAACTCAAGCTCCTTGAACCAACTAAAAGCGAGTGCCTTAAACCAACTTAAAACGTCTACGCAAACTTTCGATAATAAATGCAATAAAACATTGAATTCATAATTATAACTTGAAAAGATAAAGTAAAAAATTGAAAAGTGTAGTACAAACTACAGCAATAACCACTCCGATCTGTCAATTCCATGAAACATGTGGATGTTTGCGAGTATGGAAAGCATGTTTGATTGCGAAATTTTTAGGTGAATAGTATAAAACAACCGTTCAACAATTGTTGCAACAACTCCTAGCCTCACTGGTGAATCAACCATGATCACTAAAAAAAGGAGATTTATGACTACTGCGGCAATCGTCACTACAGCACAAGCTGATTCTTCAGCAGAAACTATTACAAATACGAATGGCATACGCTACAACTGGCAACAAAGCTGCTACTAATCTGAATGAAACCTCTAAGGCATATTCTAGTAAATTTCCAGCGTAATAGACGAATCTTATGCAAATCTGAACATCTGAAGATACATTTGAAGTCTCATAACGATGTGGTTTGACTGAATCCATGCACTCCTGTGTTTTTTTAGCGTTATCAATACTGCTTCCTGCAACCAACACATGACGTGTGAAACGAAACCAGATGTGTTTTCAATGTCAAATCTGGTTTTGCAAATCGGTATAAAATCCGTTGCTGTATCAGGTGCTAATCAATTCGCTTGCAACATCCCCAGCACCGATACCACAATGAAACTGTCGTACTTCTTCCTCGCTGTTTTTGCCATCCTGCTCGTTTTGGTAATTTTCAAAAAAAATTCTCGTATTCTCGTACCTCGGTATATAATGTACAATTTTTCTTTCATTTACAGAACGTAGCCGATGCACACCGTTACCGTAACAGGAACGGTAAGAATCGGCCACAGCATCCAAAGATAACGAAGCATCGCAGGACAACTACTGCACCTACAACTACTCCACCACCAACTACCAATACTGGTCCCGCTACATCGCCTACGTCTACTTTACCACCAACGGCGACTGCTGCCGTTGCTCCTTAATGCTCCTGATAAATGAAAAATTATCAGCTAATACAGTTCGATGTTGTAAAATATATTCAACCTTACTTCAACCTTGCTAAAGTTGACATTTTTTTGTATTGTATAACAGAAGCGTTCTTAAGCATTGAAGTTCTTTGAATTACTTTGGTGTGTCATATACCCCTGTTTAATCACAGCATCTAAGAACTGTACGATGAACAACGATCTCTTTCTGTAGAGCACAACTCCTTTTCGTCATGCCAACCGATCTCTTTGATAGAGTCATTAAAATTGAGGAATATCTTATTAGTTTACAATAAATTTCAATTATACCTTTCAACTAAAACTATAACTATACGTCAACCTGAAATCTATTGGGCCTAATGTGAAGCTTTCTTCTATTGACCTTCTACGTGTCTAGTGCCTTACACAAGGTTGAAACCATGTTCCGTGAATAATCTGTAACAGGTTATTCAAAAATAAAATGAAAATCCACCCAAAATTGCCTTGTCACCGCGGCCAACGTTGTTTGTCTTCTTACGATAACGAATACGATTATTCCATGCAACGCATATGATCCTAATCTCAGCTGTGTCACTAACTTTAGCCGTTTTTTTCTCCTCTGTTAGCATGGAACAAGTGTTTTCTTGTGCAAAACCGATAAACCCAAAGCAGGAAAAGTGTTGTTGGCTTATGGTTTTGTCAAGGTGAGAAGTGTAAACAACCTGTAATTTACGTTTGACGTAAAGAAATATCGATCAGCTGTATCAACAACAGAAAAGGAAGTTCGACTCGAGCAGAGCAGTACATGAAAAAAACATGAAAAAGTAATATTAAATTAAATTTTTGAAAAAAGGGTTTAAATTGTTATACGATAAAATCCTAGCCCTGGTGTACCATAGTGCTTACTATTGCAACTCTCTACAGTCATATTGGCCTTTCAATGTGTACGGTGAAAGCACTCTAGCTACAATATTTCAGCCCATAAAATAGATTAATTGATTCACTGTGTATTTGATTCCACGTGTCCTTACGACAGGCCCACGTCCTCCCTACAAAAAACTGTTCCAAACATTTCTCGCTAAAAGCATGCGACAAAGATGCATCTGATTGTAACGTTTTTGTGCACCACCAGGCACACATCATTTCAATCGGTACCGTTCCAGTACACTGCACCCGAAAATGCGTTTCCAGCGCAAACACATCGTCCTGCCCGGGGATGGCTGATGAATGATTCTAAAATTTACAACCCACCACCATATTCATCTTGTCCAAAACACATACCATAGGGTTTCTGTTTTTTCGGACGCAATCAAGTCGATCCAACACGGGAGGGGGGTGGGGGGCTTCAGGGACATTGCAGTATGCACCGTACTTGTGCACGCCTGTGCAACTGCAGGGCCGGCCGCTGCAATAAATTGAGTTGCAAAGTAATTAAATAAACTTTCATCTCAGCTCAGCTGGTAAATGAAATAAAATTTACAATTTATTTACCACCTACCATGTATCTCCATTAGAGAAAAGTGTTTCCCACACACCAGCAGGGATGCACATTTGCACCTTCGTGCCGTGATCGGCGGGCGATGGCGAAACTGTGCAGCCGGATGCGCTTCGCATCCATGATCCGCTGCGCTGGCTGGTGCCCGTCCTGACGCCTGATGCCGACCATGGTGACGCGCGCAAGCCAATGGCCCCGGCCGACCGTACCAGCGCCCCATTGCAGTCAAGTCAACCGATGCCTACAGTGGATAAAAAGGGGCAGACCGTTCCAGACTAAGCGAACCATCATCATCCAACATGACATAGCCCCTCACGAACGGGTGGAAGACGATACAGCGGTGCAAGTGAGGCCTCCGCAACGAGCAAAACACGACCCCGGAGGCGAGATGCGACACAGCAAAGACGCCCCGAGGTGGTAGTGGTAGAGATCTGTCTTTTCATGGTTCATCCCCGCTTTGTCGGTAAATCGGTTCTGTGCTGCTGGTTCCTAGTGATGTGTAAATTATATCACTTGCACATGCCTTGCAAGACTCCACCGGAGTCTCCCCTGGTTGGGTGCGTGCGTGTCGCGTCGGTGCAACTGGTGACTGACGAACGGCAGCAGTAGACATGCTGCTGGATCACGGCCATCCCAAGCGTTTCATGTCAAACGTGCAGAGAGCATAACGCCTGCTGCACGCAGTCTCGGCGACAATGTGTACGTGTTCCATCCCTGGACATGGGCTGTAGAAGGTGGAGTTTCCCGGCAGATGACTTATTTTATGTACAGCTTAGCAATGTGTCACCTACCGATCGATCCCGAAATTAAACGTGTAATACCGTACTAGAAAACGACAAGCATGGACGGCAATGAAAGCAACGGCAATCTATTAATCTCATCGGACGAGCACAATAGGATGCACTTATAATGGGATGTTAAGACGAATTTAGGTCATCTTTGCTACTCCAGGAATTTTCTCTCCACATTTTAACTGTTTCATAAATCCTGGTACTTAATACCCTTTCCTCCAAACAATACCTTAAGCTCTTAATTTGATCGAACCACACTTAAAATGGCCATTCGGTACTGTTCCAGATAATCCATATTACTACCTTCTGCCCCATAAAGTGTTAAAGACATAAGTGCTTTTTGCAGCACTCAATAAAATCCCCAAAAGGCTGCTCCTAGTTGCTTAGTACAGGCCACCCAGTTTAATGCCCCTACAAAGAGGCAAAAAAAAAAGCAAGACACCTTGCACAAGGTATCAAACTTCAAACGACCACGCGCCACACCACGGACCACCGTGCACGTGTACCGCAGCAGTAAAGTTGCCAATTTTTTACCCATTCAAATAAATAGAATCCTTTCAATTTGGCCGCACTGCAAACGAGCCGTACCCGAAACCGGATTAAATAAGCCTGGGCTGGAAAACCGAAACCGAAATTTTCACCCGATCGATCCGGGGGCGGTCCCTCGGCCAAGGTAAACGATGAGGTAACCTGGGCCTGGAATTAATTATTCATTTGGGTTAAATTTATCAAAACGATCTCGGACGGGAAATACATATTTTTCGCGCTCTTTCTTCCTCACTCTCTTACTCTCTTTTTCTCGAAGCGCTTGGGAACGCGAAAGGGATGCACGGACCCGTTTCGGGACGTGGCGTTGGGGAAGTTTGGGTTGCATTCAGACATGCACGGGGATCCCGGATGGCCTGGGGGATCGAGAACACGGGAATTCATTTCCTTTACTTTTTTGCTGCCCCTACGTTACCGGAAAGGTCAATTACATTTTCACAAGGTCCAGCATTAAATGGAAACTTATTTCAGCGCGGTACATGATGCTGGACGAGATATTTTCGGTACTATCTTTTTTTGTGAAACTGGTTTTAGCTGCAAAAAGGTGTCTGTATTAGGAAAGGGCTCAAAATATTAGATCTGTAACATGCCTAACTCGTAACTAAGAGCTGAAATGGTTCCATTCTAAAGTATTCGTCTTTATATAGCCAAGATCCTAAGTTCTATTCTATCAGAATAATTATTATATGGTAATGCTTGATCAGATGTAGTCCAAGTTTTACGTATGCAGGGATCTTAACTTCAGCTGATGAATTTGTAGTCATTTTCTTGTCTCGAGGCTCCATTCTTAAGAGGTTAACAGGTCACAATCATCGATCTTACAGACATAGCGCCTTCGTTGTCTGATACAATGAAGCAATTTGGACTAAATTTCTCACAGAAGACCGTTATTTTTGTTACGAAGTATCACAATTGTCTCTGTGGTCGTGGCGCACACTATTTATATGTTCTTAGCAGACTGCCACATTCTAATTGTATTACAATGTCTACTCCGAAGTCTACTAATTACGTTCTATTCGTCCGCAAATAAACCATACTAGCTAGAGAAGACACAAATGAGTCGAGCCAAAAAAAGATTGCTAATACAACGCCTATCTGTTCCTACCCCATTCGAAAGAGCTCATCCCAACGCTTTGTGCAGTAGCTTTAACGGTTTGCCCGAGAGCTGGACAGTCACACTCCATCACTGCTAAATGACTCTCGCTCTCAAGTCCCCGGGCACCAAACAAACGGGCCGTCATTTATTAACGTCAATAAATTTCCCTGCTGTCTTCTTCAGCCCAAAACACGACACCCTGCCAGATCGGCAGATCACCCGTTTAAGAATCAACCGATTAAACGGTGATGGATGGCGATTGACCCACTTCTAGCTTTAGCCCTATTCGGCAGCCGCCACTTCATTAGTTACATTCCCATCCTCATCCTTTGGACATTCCGGCGAGAGTGTTGGATTATTACC
>KB670613.1:509515-512984 GCA_000349105.1 Anopheles epiroticus
CAAGATTTAATCTTAGTTAATTGAACGCAGGGGAGAGGGTGCCGGTGGCGGCTCCAAGGCAGAAGAACCAGCCAGCTGAACGGCTTCAAGTGTGGCATTTCTTTCCAAATCGTTTCCAGCGCGCACCAGTGTGTCCATCCATTCGGGGCAGCTGTTAGGCTGCGATGCCAGGAACCCAAATAAAACACCACCCGCTCTTCGTGGGGGCCCTACGCGCTGCCAGCAACGACACAACAATGAGCAAGATTGTCGCACGGCTCAAGCGCAGGCCCGCGTCATGTTATGCGCGTGGCAAAAAGTGCACTCACACACACACACACACGCTTCTCAAAGTGCAGTGTCTTCCCGAATGGCATTTGCATCGAGCAATCGTTGTACAATCAAAGAACTGGCTGGGAGGAATCAACTGATCCCACGGCAGGGTGGAAGGTTGGTACACAATCGGACGCAGTTGCACCGGATCGCAAGAAATCTACTCGCTGTAAATTGATATCAATTAAAGTGGACAAGCGTTTTATTTCTCGCAACCAGTGCCCTTGGGTTGTGGATGGCCTAGCGAGTTGCGTTTGATTGTTATTGAGCATTAGAATCTTGGGCGAAGCCAAAGTCTTTGTCCATATAAGTCGATTAACGAAGGGGAGAATAAGGCGGTAATGGATTTATGGATGTGTGCTGGGAATGATATGTCGCTAATGTTGTTTGATTTGCCAAAGGAATGTATAGCTCTTTTTGTTCTTCATTTCTTGTTAGAACTGGACGTCCTCAAGCGGGCATTAAGAATCGATTTCTTACATTTCCTCGGTTTTCCTAGAAGAAATTAATCGTTGTTTTGGTAGATGACAGCTACTAATGTACAGGATTAGCGATCTTTAAAACAGCTATGTATTTTGCATTTTTAATTCAAATAGCCTGTAATTGTACTCCATTGAAGAGTTGCCACAAATCAATCGTTCTTTTTTGTACTGAGTAAAGTAAAAGAGACAAGATTGTTCATGATATGAGCAGCTTTTAAAATTTGTGATTCCGGTTAAAAGAATGGTTGAGAAAACTTAAATTGAAAATATTTTCAGCTTTATATGAAATGTGTTTTAACCCTTTGTTGGAAATGCCTCACGTGTAATTAAAAATATAAAAATGGAAATTCTACCGAACATGCTTTATTCCCGCACAGTCTCATCACCTTTTGAACTGACTTAATTTTTTCCACACATAAACCTTCCCCAGCGTGACACTGGTTGAACTTTGGCAACAATTAGATTGTTCCGCGTCCTGCACATCCCGCAGCAACCATGCCCATGCAGGAATCTCTTTCACAACATCGCCGCGTACCTGCGTAATCACGTGCCTGATTAATATTTGATTTTCCACCACCCGGCATGGACGTTTTTCCCGCTCGAGAGCCATCCATAGTTGAATGGCACCATCCAGGCGACACCATTTTCTTTTGCCAGCGTTTGTACACCGCAAAAATGTAAACACGTTGGTGGAAAACAAAAGCCCATGCTGCCTCATTGATTGCAGGTTACGGGCACGGCGTTCTTTCATCTCCCATCAGCTCGTCTCGATTGGATGTGTTTCTTTTCCAGTTTTTTTTTGTGGCTCTCTCCTTTCATTTCATTCCCCGGGAAAAGCTTTTGCTCTGTGCGGCATTTCCCACCCAGCAGTGGGACACAATCGGTTCACGTATCCGTGTATGTCTGCTATCCTGTTATCAACAGTTTCCATTCGAGGGTGCTTTTTTCTCTTCCTTTTTTAATTTTCTCTTACACAACAAACAACCAATTCCCAGCTGGCGTGTGTGTGTGTACGTGTTTTAGTAGTTATGACCATGTTCGTTACGAAGGGAAAAAAAAGCTACACTACACGCCGCCCACTGCACTGACCCGAACCCGGCGTTAAGGAATGGGAAAGTTTGCACTCGAGCATCAGCTCGAAAAGGTGAAGTAAAAGGTGTGTAAAGCTAATCTCCGGTTGTTTTTCATTTTCATAAAATATGAAAATTATTAACATGGCGTGCTAACTGTGCAAACATGAGCGCGCTGCGCCAGACTATCCACGGAGCCTTCGAGACCGAAGGCGAGAGACCGTTCTGCCGAAGCTATTCCACCCTAGTTCGACCATGCTCGAAGAAGTCGATTTCCGGTGACGTGCTGACAAACAGGGGAGGAGGGGGGAGGGTGGTAGGAGCTGGATGGAAAATACGGAGCACTCGGACCCGTCCCGCTCGGTCTGCGCTTCTTCCCGGTAGCAAAGTTACTAAAAAGCCTCGACCCAACGTCATGCAAATGTGGCACATGGCGCAAAAGCTCGACGTGCTCAATGTTTCACCGCTGCCTGCAGTCTCGTGCATTCTTTATCGTTTCGTGTGAGTATGTGCTCTGCAACGAATCGACCGAAATCTCATTTCACAACGGCTCTTCCCATTCTCGCCTTCCCTAGCTTTGGATGGAATTTTTAAAACCTGATGTACCAAATTTCGACATGTTCCAGGTGTAAGGGATTTTTTTCTAGTTCGTGTTGGTTAGGAAAGGCCGAATACTTCAACCTAAACTAACTTACAGCAAAACAAAAAAAGAGAACACACATGCCGCTGTACACCGGTTCGACGGTGCTACCTCATGCATGAAGTGTTCAATTTGAAGTTTTGTTCTACATTTTTTTAACCTCCCTTCATCCCCCCCCCCTCCATTCCCCTCACTTCTAGGCCAGTTGTAGATCAGCAATTTTGATTGAGCCGTTACTGGCACAGGACAGCTGACAAACAAACCGAACAAACCTATTTGGGCGAACTTTTCGGCCAGAGCCGCGAATGTACTGTTCGACCGACGCTTAACTTACGGGAAACCCGAGGTCGGCCCAACCGTGCAAAGCTTGGCCCCTGGTGCCGGAATGTTTGAGCAGCATGTCAGGTGTGTGTGTGTGTGGGCATTAAAATAATAAACTTTTGTGAATTAGGTCTCGGGTTACGGGGCATGCTGTAACTGTTCGATTTCCGAAGCCAAACTCCTGTCGGCGAGGCAGCTTGAAATATCATTTCAACTTTCCTACCACGCTCCCTTGGAACAGCGTTGACTGAGGCTGACAGTTTTGTACCAATTTTTTTGTTTTTGGCTTTTCTTTGACATTTTCTTGCCCAAAAGGTTGGGCGAAAGTTTTCACTATCGAAAAATTTTCGTTCAGTTTTGGGAAACAGTTTTGAAATTGTTTCTGCAGAGCTAATTGGAGGGCAAATCAACTCGAGCAAGGCCGTACGGTGACAGGTCGGTTTAGCGCTTGTGTAGGCAACGTAATGGTAACATTCGTTTTGAAATAGGAGGACATGCAAAATAGTGTTATAGTTGCTATAATGTAGAACCAATAAATTCCAACGAAATTTGTTTAATTTCGGTCATCAGAACGATATGGTCTAATTCCTAGAAGATTCTTTTTAAGAGCTAGATTTTGAAGCAGCTCTAGAACCCATGCAATT